>JBAPLH010000886.1:0-111769 GCA_037897445.1 Ceriops zippeliana | reverse complement strand
TGAACAATTAAAATCAATAAAAAATGAATTTCAACATCAAGGACTCGATTGGTTGTTAAATTGAATGAATTCATATTATAGATGGTCCCATAGGGCATTTTTTTTCATAACGAATATAGTCATTAAGGATGAAGCAAAAATTTAATTTCAAGGTTATTGCATTTAAAATTCCTGGTAAAAATAAAGGAACCTAATTCACATGAGGTGGTTAGAATGTGTCGTGATTTAAGCATCAAACGCAGTTCACATTTGTACGGAATGCAAACCATGATGAATGACTCCCTTGATTGACGGATTTAGATAGATTGAGAGCTGTAAATGGTGTTTTATAACTTGTTTGATTCAATCAATATACGTAGGTTGTTTAGCCACATTTGTGGTTACCTTTCATGATCAATGTGTCAAAAAGTGTGTTTCGAGTCAAAAGAGGAGCATTGCTAATGAGAAATGATGGGAGGCTGTCTTTAATTTTTTAACTCCACAATTAATATCAATAAGAAATGAATTTCAAGATAGAGGACTCCATTGGTTGTAAAATTGAATGAATTAATGTTATAGATCATCGATGGGCATTTTTTCATAACGAATGTAGTCATTAAGGACGAAGCAAAATTTCATTTCAAGCTTATTGCATGAAAAAAGTCCCTGATAACAATAAGAGGAGCCCTAATTCACATGATGCGATTAAAATGTCTCGTGATTTAAGAATTAAAAACCAGTTCACATTTTGTACAGAATGCAAATCATGATGATTGACTCCTTTGACTGACGGATTTAAATGGATTTAGGGTTGTAAAGGTTTTTATACTTGTTTGATTCAATCAATATGAGAGGTTGTTTAGCTACATGTGTTAATTTTATGATCAATGAGTCAAAAAGTGTGTTTGGAGTGAAAAGAGGAGCATTGCTAATGTGAAATCAATTGAGACACTCTCTAATTTTGAATTTAAAACAATTAATATCAATAAAAAATAAAATTTCAACATCAAGGACTCCATTGATTGTTAAATTGAATGAATTCATGTTGTAGATGGTCCATGGGCATTCTTTTCATAATGAATATAGTCATTAAGGATGAAGCAAAATTTAATTTCAAGGTTATTGCATGAAAAAAGTCCTGGTAACAATAAGACGAGCCTAATTCACATGAGGAGATTAGAATGTCTCATGATTTAAGAATTAAATCAGTTCACATTTACACACAATGCAAACCATGATGATGACTCCTTTGACTGACGGATTTAAATGGATTTAGTGTTTTAATGGTTTTTTTACTTGTTTGATTCAATCAATATAATAGGGTTTGTTTAGCTACATGTGTTAATTTTTATGATCAATGTGTCAAAAAGTGTGTTTGGAGTCAAAAGAGGAGCATTGCTAATGTGAAATCATTTGAGGCACTCTCTAATTTTCATTGAACAATTAATATCAAGAAAAAATCAATTTCAACATCAAGGAATCCATTGGTTATTAAATTGAATGAATTCATATTATAGATGGTCCATGGGCATTTTTTTCATAACAAATGTAGTCATTAAGGATGAAGCAAAATTTAATTTGAAGGTTATTGCATGAAAAAAGTCCTGGTAACAATAAGAGGAGCCTAATTCACATGAGGTGATTAGAAAGTCTCGTGATTTAAGAATTAAATCAGTTCACATTTGTACACAATGCAAACCATGATGAATGACTCCTTTGATTGACAGATTTAAATGGTTTTAGAGTTTTAATGGTTTTTATACTTGTTTGATTCAATCAATATAATAGGTTGTTTAGCTACATGTGTTAATTTTATGATCAATGTGTCAAAAAGTGTGTTTGGAGTCAAAAGAGGAGCATTGCTAATGTGAAATCAATTGAGGCACTCTCTAATTTTGAATTGAACAATTAATATCAATAAAAAATGAATTTCAACATCAAGGACTCCATTGATTGTTAAATTGAATGAATTCATGTTGTAGATGGTCCATGGGCATTCTTTTTCATAACGAATATAGTCATTAAGGATGAAGCAAAATTTAATTTCAAGGTTTATTGCATGAAAAAAAAGTCCTGGTAACAATAAGAGGAGCCTAATTCACATGAGGAGATTAGAATATCTCGTGATTTAAGAATTAAATCAGTTCACATTTGCACACAATGCAAACCATGATGATGACTCCTTTGACTGACGGATTTAAATGGATTTAGTGTTTTAATGGTTTTTATACTTGTTTGATTCAATCAATATAATAGGTTGTTTAGCTACATGTGTTAATTTTTATGATCAATGTGTCAAAAAGATGTGTGTTTGGAGTCAAAAGGGGAGCATTGCTAATGTGAAATCATTTGAGGCACTCTCTAATTTTGAATTGAACAATTAAAATCAATAAAAAATGAATTTCAACATGAAGGACTCCATTGGTTGTTAAATTGAATGAATTCATGTTATAGATGGTCCATGGGCATTTTCTTCATAACGAATATAGTCATTAAGGATGAAGCAAAATTTAATTTAAAGGTTATTGCATGAAAAAAGTCCTGGTAACAATAAGAGATTCACATGGGGCGATTAGAATGTCTCGTCATTTAAGAATTAAATCACTTCACATTTGTACAGAATGCAAACCATAATGAATGACTCCCTTGATTGACCTATTTAAATATATTGAGAGCTGTAATGGTGTTTATACTTGTTTGATTCAATCAATATACTAGGTTGATTAGCCACATGTGCTAATTTCATAATCAATGTGTCAAAAAGTGAGTTTGGAGTCAATAGAGGACAATTGCTAATGAGAAATGATGAGAGCCTGTCTTTAATTTTTAATTCCACAATTAATATCAATAAGAAATGAATTTCAAGATCAAGGACTCCATTCGTTGTCAAATTGAATGAATTCATGTTATAGATCGTCCATGGGCATTTTTTCATAACGAATATAGTCATTAAGGATGAAGCAAAATTTCATTTGAAGGTTATTGCATGAAGAAAGTCCTAGTAACAATAAAAGGAGCCTAATTCACATGAAGCGATTAGAATGTCTCGTGATTTAAGAACTAAACCAGTTCACATTTGTACACAATGCAAACCATGATGAATGACTCCTTTGACTGACAGATTTAAATGGATTTAGAGTTTTAAAGGTTTTTATACTTGTTTGATTCAATCAATATAATAGGTTGTTTTAGCTACATGTGTTAAATTTTATGATCAATGTGTCAAAAAGTGTGTTTTGGAGTCAAAAGAGGAGCATTGCTAATGTGAAATCATTTGAGGCACTCTCTAATTTTGAATTGAAACAATTAAAATCCAATAAAAAATGAATTTCAACATAAGGACTCCATTGGTTGTTAAATTGAATGAATTCATGTTATAGATGGTCCATGGGCATTTTTTTCATCACGAATATAGTCATTAAGGATGAAGCAAAATTTAATTTCAAGGTTATTGCATGAAAAAAGTCCTGGTAACAATAAGAGGAGCCTAATTCACATGAGGCGATTAGAATGTCTCGTGATTTAAGAATTAAATTAGTTCATATTTGTACAGAATGCAAACCATGATGAATGACTCCTTTGCCTGATGGATTTAAATGGATTTAGAGTTTTTATGGTTTTTATACTTGTTTGATTCAATCAATATAAGAGGTTGTTTAGCTACATGTGTTAATTTTATGATCAATGTGTCAAAAAGTGTGTTTGGAGTCAAAAGAGGAGCATTGCTAATGTGAAATCATTTGAGGCACTCTCTAATTTTGAATTGAATAATTAATATCAATAAAAAATAAATTTCAACATCAAGCACTACATTGGTTGTTAAATTGAATGAATTCATGATATAGATGACATGGGCATTTTTTTCATAAAGAATATAGTGATTAAGGATGAAGCAAAATTTAATTTCAAGGTTATTGCATGAAAAAAGTCCTAGTAACAATAAGAGGAGCCTAATTCACATGAGGTGATTAGAATGTCTCGTGACTTAAGAATTAAACCAGTTCACATTTGTACGGAATACAAACCATAATGAATGACTCCCTTGATTGACGGATTTAAATAGATTGGGAGCTGTAATGGTGTTTATACTTGTTTGATTCAATCAATATACTAGGTTGTTTTGCCACATGTGTTATTTTCATGATCAATATTTCAAAAAGTGTGTTTGGAGTCAAAAGAGGAGCATTGCTAATGAGAAATGATGGGAGGCCGTCTCTAATTTTTAATTCCACATTTAATATCAATAAGAAATGAATTTCACGATCAAGGACTCCATTGGTTGTTAAATTGAATGAATTCATGTTATAGATGGTCAATGGGCATTTTTTTCATAACAAATATAGTCATTAAGGATGAAGAAAAATTTAAATTCAAGGTTATTACATGAAAAAAGTCCTGGTAACAATAAGAGGAGCCTAATTGACATGAGGTGATTATAATGTCTCGTGATTTAAGAATTAAACCAGTTCACATTTGTACGGTATACAAACCATAATGAATGACTCCCTTGATTGACGGATTTAAATAGATTGGGAGTTGTAATGGTGTTTATACTTGTTTGATTCAATCAATATACTAGGTTGTTTAGCCACACGTGTTAATTCATGATCTATGTGTCACAAAGTGTGTTTGGAGTCAAAAGAGGTGCATTGCTAATGAGAAATGATGGGAGGCTGTCTCTAATTTTTAATTCCACAATTAATATCAATAACAAATGAATTTCAAGATCAAGGACTCCATTGGTTGTTAAATTGAATGAATTCATGTTATAGATGGTCCATTGGCATTTTTTTCATAACGAATATAGTCATTAAGGATGAAGGAAAATTTAAATTCAAGGTTATTACATGAAAAAAGTCCTGGTAACAATAAGAGGAGCCTAATTGACATGTGTTGAGTATAATGTCTCTTGATTTAAGAATTAAACCAGTTCACATTTGTACGAAATGGAAACCATGATGAATGACTCCTTTGATTCACGGATTTAAATAAATTTTGAGTTGTAATGTTGTTTATACTTGATTGATTTCATCAATATACTACGTTGTTTAGCCACATGTGCTAATTTCATGATCAATGTGTCAAAAAGTGTGTTTGGAGTCAAAAGAGGACAATTGCTAATGAGAAATGATGAGAGGCTGTCTCTAATTTTCAATTCCACAATTGATATCAATAAGAAATGAATTTCAAGATCAAGGACTCTATTGGTTGTTAAATTGAATGATTAAATGTTATAGATGGTCCATGAGCATTTTTTTCATAACGAATATAGTCATTAAGGATGAAGCAAAATTTCATTTCAAGGTTATTGCATGAAAACATTCCTAGTAACAATAAGAGGAGCCTAATTCACATGAAGTGATTAGAATATCTCGTGATTTAAGAATTAAACCAGTTCACATTTGTACGAAATACAAACCATAATGAATGACTCCCTTGATTGATGGATTTAAATAGATTGAGAGCTGTAATGGTGTTTATACTTGTTTGATTCAATCAATATACTAGGTTGTTTAGCCACATGTGTTACTTTCATGATCAATGTGTCAAAAAGTGTGTTGGGAGTCAAAAGAGGAGCATTGCTAATGAGAAATGATGGGAGGCTGTCTTTAATTTTTAATTCCACAATTAATATCAATAAGAAATGAATTTCAAGATCAAGGACAACATTGGTTGTTAAATTGAATGAATTCATGTTATAGATCGTCCATGGGCATTTTTTTCATAACGAATATAGTCATTAAGGATGAAGCAAAATTTCAATTCAAGGTTATTGCATGAAAAAAGTCCTGGTAACAATACGAGGAGTCTAATTCACATGAGGCGATTAGAATGTCTTGTGATTTAAGAATTAAACCAGTTCACATTTGTACAGAATGCAAACCGTGATGAATGACTCCTTTGACTGACGGATTTAAATGGATTTAGAGTTTTAAAGGTTTTTATACTTGTTTGATTCACTCAATATAATAGGTTGTTTAGCTACATGTGTTAATTTTATGATCAATGTGTCAAAAAGTGTGTTTGGAGTCAAAAGAGGAGCATTGCTAATGTGAAATCATTTATGGCACTCTCTAATTTTGAATTGAACAATTAATATCAATAAAAAATGAATTTCAAAATCAAGGACTCCATTGGTTGTTAAATTGAATGAATTCATGTTATAGATGGTCCGTGCGCATTTTTTTTGTAAAGAATATAGTCATTAAGGATGAAGCAAAATTTAATTTCAAGGTGATTGCATGAAAAGAGTCCTAGTAACAATAAGTGGAGCCTAATTCACATGAGGTGATTAGAATGTCTCATTATTTAAGAATTAAACTAGTTCACATTTGTACGGAATACAAACCATAATGAATGACTCCCTTGATTGACGAATTTAAATAGATTGGGAGTTGTAATGGTGTTTATACTTGAGTGATTTAATCAATATACTAGGTTGTTTAGCCACATGTTCTAATTTCATGATCAATGTGTCAAAAAGTTTGTTTGGAGTCAAAACAGGACAATTGCTAATGAGAAATGATGAGAGGCTGTCTCTAATTTTCAAGTCCACAATTAATATCAATAGGAAATGAATTTCAAGATTAACGACTCCATTGGTTGTGAAAATTGAATGAATTCATGTTATAGATGGTCCATGGGCATTTTTTTCATATCGAATATAGTCATTAAGGATGAAGCAAAATTTAATTTCAAGGTTATTGCACGAAAAAAGTCCTGGTAACAATATGGGGACCCTAATTCACATGAGGCGATTAGAACGTCTCGTGATTTAAGAATTAAATCAGTTCACATTTGTAGAGAATGCAAACCATGATGAATGAGTCCTTTGACTGACGAATTTATGTGGATCTAGAGTTTTAATGGTTTTTATACTTGTTTGATTCAATCAATATAATAGGTTATTTAGCTACATGTGTTAATTTTATGATCAATGTGTCAAAAAGTGTGTTTGGAGTCAAAAGAGGACAATTGCTAATGAGAAATGATGAGAGGCTGTCTCTACTTTTCAATTCCACAATTAATATCAATAAGAAATGAATTTCAAGATGAAGGACTCCATTGGTTGTTAAATTGAATGAATTCATGTTATAGATGGTCCATGGGCATTTTTTTCATAACGAATATAGTCATTAAGGATGAAGCAAAATTTATTTACAAGGTTATTGCATGAAAAAAGTCCTGGTAACAATAAGAGGAGCCTAATTCACATGAGGAGATTAGAATGTCTTGTGATTTAAGAATTAAATCAGTTCACATTTGCACAGAATGCAAACAATGATGAATGACTCCTTTGACTGACGGATTTAAATGGATTTAGAGTTTTAATGGTTTGATTCAATCAATATAATAGGTTGTATAGCTACATGTGTTAATTTTATGATCAATGTGTCAAAAAGTGTGTTTGGAGTGAAAGGATGAGCATTGCTAATGTGAAATCATTTGAGACACTCTCTAATTTTGAATTGAGCAATTAATATCAATAAAAAATGAATTTCAACATCAAGGACTCCATTGGTTTTTAAATTGAATGAATTCATGTTATAGATGGTCCATGGGCATTTTTTTCATAAGGAATATAGGCATTAAGGATGAAGCAAAATTTAATTTCAAGGTTATTGCATGAAAAAAGTCCTAGTAACAATAAGAGGAGCCTAATTCACATGAGGTGATTAGAATGTCTCGTGATTTAAGAATTAAACCAGTTTACATTTGTACGGAATGCAAACCATAATGAATGACTCCCTTGATTGATAGATTTAAATAGATTGAGAGCTGTAATGGTGTTTATACTTGTTTGATTCAATCAATATACTAGGTTGTTTAGCCACATGTGTTACTTTCATGATCAATGTGTCAAAAAGTGTCTTTGGAGTCAAAAGAGGAGCATTGCTAATGAGAAATGATGGGAGGCTGTCTTTAATTTTTAATTCCACAATTAATATCAGTAAGAAATGAATTTCAAGATAAAGGACTCCATTGGTTGTTAAATTGAATGAATTCATGTTATAGATTGTCCATTGGCATTTTTTCATAACGAATATAGTCATTAAGGATGAAGCAAAATTTCATTTCACGGTTATTGCATGAAAAAAATCCTGGTAACAATAAGAGGAGCATAATTCACATGAGGCGATTAGCATATCTCGTGATTTAAGAATTAAACCAGTTCATATTTGTACAGAATGCAAATCATGACGAATGACTCCTTTGACTGACAGATTTAAATGGATTTAGAGTTGTAAAGGTTTTTATACTTGTTTGATTCAATCAATATGAGAGGTTGTTGAGCTACATGTGTTAATTTTATGATCAATGTGTCAAAAAGTGTGTTTGGAGTGAAAAGAGGAGCATTGCTAATGTGAAATCAATTGAGGCACTCTCTAATTTTGAATTGAACAATTAATATCCATAAAAAATGAATTTCAACATGAAGGGCTCCATTGGTTGTTAAATTGAATGAATTCATGTTATAGATGGTCCATGGGCATTTTTTTCATAACGACTATAGTCATTAAGGATGAAGCAAAATTTAATTTCAAGGTTATTGCATAAAAAATTCCTGGTAAAAATAAGCAGAACCTAATTCAAATGAGGTGATTAGAATGTCTCGTGGTTTAAGCATTAAACTAGTTCACATTTGTACGGAATGCCAACCATGATGAATGACTCCTTTGATTGACAGATTTAAATAGATTTAGAGTTGTAATGGTGTTTATACTTGTTTGATTCAATCAATATACTAGGTTGTTTAGCCACATGTGTTACTTTCATGATCAATATGACAAAAAGTGTGTTTGGAGTCAAAAGAGGAGCATTGCTAATGAGAAATGATGGGGGGCTGTCTTTAATTTTTAATTCCATAATAAATATCAATAAGAAATGAATTTCAAGATCAAGGACTCCATTGGTTGTTAAATTGAATGAATTCATGTTATAGATTGTCCATTGGCATTTTTTCATAACGAATATAGTCACTTGTAGCAATTGCTACAAGTGTTAATTTTATGATCAATGAGTCAAAAAGTGTGTTTTCAGTCAAAAGAGGAGCATTGCTAATGTGAAATCAATTGAGGCACTCTCTAATTTTGAATTGAACAATTAATATCAATAAAAAATGAATTTCCACATCAAGGACTCCATTGGTTGTTAAATTGAATGAATTCATGTTGTAGATGGTCCATGGGCATTTTTTTCATAACGAATATTGTCATTAAGAATGAAGCAAAATTTAATTTCTAGGTTATTGCATGAAAAAAGTCCTGGTAACAATAAGAGGAGCCTAATTCACATGAGGAAATTAGAATGTCTCGTGATTTAAGAATTAAATCAGTTCACATTTGCACACAATGCAAACCATGATGATGACTCCCTTGACTTACGGATTTAAATGGATTTAGAGTTTTAATGGTTTTTATACTTGTTTGATTCAATCAATATAATAGGTTGTTTAGCTACATCTGTTAATTTTATGATCAATGTGTCAAAAAGTGTGTTTGTAGTCAACAGAGGAGCATTGCTGATGTGAAATCATTTGAGGAACTCTCTAATTTTGAAGCGAACAATTAATATCAACAAAAAATGAATTTCAACATCAAGGACTCCATTGGGTGTTAAATTGAATGAATTCATGTTATAGATGGTCAATGGGCATTTTTTTCATAACGAATATAGTCATTAAGGATGAAGCAAAATTTAATTTCAAGGTTATTGCATAAAAAATTCTTGGTAAAAATAAGAGGAACCTAATTCACTTGAGCTGATTAGAATGTCTCGTGATTTAAGCATTAAACCAGTTCACATTTGTACGGAATGCAAACCATGATGAATGACTCCCTTGATTGACTGATTTAAATAGATTGAGAGCTGTAATGGTGTTTATACTTGTTTGATTCAATCAATATACTAGGTTGTTTAGCCACATCTGTTACTTTCATGATCAATGTGTCAAAAAGTGTGTTTGGAGTCAAAAGAGGAGCATTGCTAATGAGAAATGATGGGAGGCTGTCTTTAATTTTTAACTCCACAATTAATATCAATAAGAAATGAATTTCAAGATAAAGGACTCCATTGGTTGTTAAATTGAATGAATTCATGTGATAGATCATCCATGGGCATTTTTTCATAACGAATATAGTCATTAAGGATGAAGCAAAATTTCATTTCACGGTTATTGCATGAAAAAAGTCCTGGTAACAATAAGAGGAGCCTAATTCACATGAGGTGATTAGAATGTCTCGTGATTTAAGAATTAAACCAGTTCACATTTGTACAGAATGCAAATCATGACGAATGACTCCTTTGACTGACGGATTTAAATGGATTTAGGGTTGTAAAGGTTTTTATACTTGTTTGATTCAATTAAAATGAGAGGTTGTTTAGCTACATGTGTTAATTTTATGATCAATGTGTCAAAAAGTGTGTTTGGACTGAAAAGAGGAGCATTGCTAATGTGAAATCAATTGAGGCACTCTCTAATTTTGAATTGAACAATTAATATCAATAAAAAATGAATTTCCACATCAAGGACTCCATTGGTTGTTAAATTGAATGAATTCATGTTGTAGATGGTCCATGGGCATTTTTTTCATAACGAATATTGTCATTAAGAATGAAGCAAAATTTAATTTCAAGGTTATTGCATGAAAAAAGTCCTGGTAACAATAAGAGGAGCCTAATTCACATGAGGAAATTAGAATGTCTCGTGATTTAAGAATTAAATCAGTTCACATTTGCACACAATGCAAACCATGATGATGACTCCCTTGACTTACGGATTTAAATGGATTTAGAGTTTTAATGGTTTTTATACTTGTTTGATTCAATCAATATAATAGGTTGTTTAGCTACATCTGTTAATTTTATGATCAATGTGTCAAAAAGTGTGTTTGCAGTCAACAGAGGAGCATTGCTGATGTGAAATCATTTGAGGAACTCTCTAATTTTGAAGCGAACAATTAATATCAACAAAAAATGAATTTCAACATCAAGGACTCCATTGGGTGTTAAATTGAATGAATTCATGTTATAGATGGTCAATGGGCATTTTTTTTCATAACGAATATAGTCATTAAGGATGAAGCAAAATTTAATTTCAAGGTTATTGCATAAAAAATTCTTGGTAAAAATAAGAGGAACCTAATTCACTTGAGCTGATTAGAATGTCTCGTGATTTAAGCATTAAACCAGTTCACATTTGTACGGAATGCAAACCATGATGAATGACTCCCTTGATTGACTGATTTAAATAGATTGAGAGCTGTAATTGTGTTTATACTTGTTTGATTCAATCAATATACTAGGTTGTTTAGCCACATCTGTTACTTTCATGATCAATGTGTCAAAAAGTGTGTTTGGAGTCAAAAGAGGAGCATTGCTAATGAGAAATGATGGGAGGCTGTCTTTAATTTTTAACTCCACAATTAATATCAATAAGAAATGAATTTCAAGATAAAGGACTCCATTGGTTGTTAAATTGAATGAATTCATGTGATAGATCATCCATGGGCATTTTTTCATAACGAATATAGTCATTAAGGATGAAGCAAAATTTCATTTCACGGTTATTGCATGAAAAAAGTCCTGGTAACAATAAGAGGAGCCTAATTCACATGAGGTGATTAGAATGTCTCGTGATTTAAGAATTAAACCAGTTCACATTTGTACAGAATGCAAATCATGACGAATGACTCCTTTGACTGACGGATTTAAATGGATTTAGGGTTGTAAAGGTTTTTATACTTGTTTGATTCAATTAAAATGAGAGGTTGTTTAGCTACATGTGTTAATTTTATGATCAATGTGTCAAAAAGTGTGTTTGGACTGAAAAGAGGAGCATTGCTAATGTGAAATCAATTGAGGCACTCTCTAATTTTGAATTGAACAATTAATATCAATAAAAAATGAATTTCCACATCAAGGACTCCATTGGTTGTTAAATTGAATGAATTCATGTTGTAGATGGTCCATGGGCATTTTTTTCATAACGAATATTGTCATTAAGAATGAAGCAAAATTTAATTTTAAGGTTATTGCATGAAAAAAGTCCTGGTAACAATAAGAGGAGCCTAATTCACATGAGGAAATTAGAATGTCTCGTGATTTAAGAATTAAATCAGTTCACATTTGCACACAATGCAAACCATGATGATGACTCCCTTGACTTACGGATTTAAATGGATTTAGAGTTTTAATGGTTTTTATACTTGTTTGATTCAATCAATATAATAGGTTGTTTAGCTACATCTGTTAATTTTATGATCAATGTGTCAAAAAGTGTGTTTGCAGTCAACAGAGGAGCATTGCTGATGTGAAATCATTTGAGGAACTCTCTAATTTTGAAGCGAACAATTAATATCAACAAAAAATGAATTTCAACATCAAGGACTCCATTGGTTGTTAAATTGAATGAATTCATGTTATAGATGGTCAATGGGCATTTTTTTCATAACGAATATAGTCATTAAGGATGAAGCAAAATTTAATTTCAAGGTTATTGCATAAAAAATTCTTGGTAAAAATAAGAGGAACCTAATTCACTTGAGCTGATTAGAATGTCTCGTGATTTAAGCATTAAACCAGTTCACATTTGTACGGAATGCAAACCATGATGAATGACTCCCTTGATTGACTGATTTAAATAGATTGAGAGCTGTAATGGTGTTTATACTTGTTTGATTCAATCAATATACTAGGTTGTTTAGCCACATCTGTTACTTTCATGATCAATGTGTCAAAAAGTGTGTTTGGAGTCAAAAGAGGAGCATTGCTAATGAGAAATGATGGGAGGCTGTCTTTAATTTTTAACTCCACAATTAATATCAATAAGAAATGAATTTCAAGATAAAGGACTCCATTGGTTGTTAAATTGAATGAATTCATGTGATAGATCATCCATGGGCATTTTTTCATAACAAATATAGTCATTAAGGATGAAGCAAAATTTCATTTCACGGTTATTGCATGAAAAAAGTCCTGGTAACAATAAGAGGAGCCTAATTCACATGAGGTGATTAGAATGTCTCGTGATTTAAGAATTAAACCAGTTCACATTTGTACAGAATGCAAATCATGATGAATGACTCCTTTGACTGACGGATTTAAATGGATTTAGGGTTGTAAAGGTTTTTATACTTGTTTGATTCAATTAAAATGAGAGGTTGTTTAGCTACATGTGTTAATTTTATGATCAATGTGTCAAAAAGTGTGTTTGGACTGAAAAGAGGAGCATTGCTAATGTGAAATCAATTGAGGCACTCTCTAATTTTGAATTGAACAATTAATATCAATAAAAAATGAATTTCAACATCAAGGACTCCATTGGTTGTTAAATTGAATGAATTCATGTTGTAGATGGTCCATGGGCATTCTTTTCATAACGAATATAGTCATTAAGGATGAAGCAAAATTTAATTTCAAGGTTATTGCATGAAAAAAGTCCTGGTAACAATAAGTGGAGCCTAATTCACATGAGGAGATTAGAATGTCTCGTGATTTAAGAATTAAATCAGTTCACATTTGCACACAATGCAAACCATGATGATGACTCCTTTGACTGACGGATTTAAATGGATTTAGTGTTTTAAATGGTTTTTCATACTTGTTTTGATTCAATCAATATAATAGGTTGTTTAGCTACATGTGTTAATTTTATGATCAATGTGTCAAAAAGTGTGTTTGGAGTCAAAAGAGGAGCATTGCTAATGTGAAATCAATTGAGGCACTCTCTAATTTTGAATTGAACAATTAATATCAACAAAAAATGAATTTCAACATCAAGGACTCCATTGGTTGTTAAATTGAATGAATTCATAGTATAGATGGTCCATGGGCATTTTTTTCATAATGAATATTGTCATTAAGGATGAAGCAAAATTTAATTTCAAGGTTATTGCATAAAAAATTCCTGGTAAAAATAAGAGGAACATAATTCACATGAGGTGATTAGAATGTCTCGTGATTTAAGCATCAAACGAGTTCACATTTGTTCAGAATGCAAACCATGATGAATGACTCCTTTGATTGAATTCATATTATAGATGGTCCATGGGCATTTTTTTCATAACGAATATAGTCATTAAGGATGAAGCAAAATTTAATTTCAAGGTTATTGCATGAAAAAAGTCCTGGTAACAATAAGAGGAGCCTAATTCAGATGAGGAGATTAGAATGTCTCGTGATTTAAGAATTAAATCAGTTCACATTTGCACACAATGCAAACCATGATGATGACTCCTTTGACTGACGGATTTAAATGGATTTAGTGTTTTAATGGTTTTTATACTTGTTTGATTCAATCAATATAATAGGTTGTTTAGCTACATGTGTTAATTTTATGATCAATCTGTCAAAAAGTGTGTTTGGAGTCAAAAGAGGAGCATTGCTAATGTGAAATCACTTGAGGCACTCTCTAATTTTGAATTCAACAATTAATATCAATAAAAAATGAATTTCAACATCAAGGACTCCATTGGTTGTTAAATTGAATGAATTCATAGTATAGATGGTCCATGGGCATTTTTTTCATAACGAATATAGTCATTAAGGATGAAGCAAAATTTAATTTCAAGGTTATTGCATTAAAAATTCCTGGTAAAAATAAGAGGAACCTAATTCACATGAGGTGATTAGAATGTCTCGTGATTTAAGCATCAAACGAGTTCACATTTGTACGGAATGCAAACCATGATGAATGACTCCCTTGATTGACGGATTTAAATAGATTGAGAGCTGTAATGGTGTTTATACTTGTTTGATTCAATCAATATACAAGGTTGTTTAGCCACATGTGTTACTTTCATGATCAATGTGTCAAAAAGTGTGTTTGGAGTCAAAAGAGGAGCATTGCTAATGAGAAATGATGGGAGGCTGTGTTTAATTTTTAACTCCACAATTAATATCAATAAGAAATGAATTTCAAGATAAAGGACTCCATTGGTTGTTAAATTGAATGAATTCATGTTATAGATCGTCCATGGGCATTTTTTCATAACGAATATAGTCATTAAAGATGAAGCAAAATTTCATTTCACGGTTATTGCATGAAAAAAGTCCTGGTAACAATAAGAGGAGCCTAATTCACATGAGGCGATTAGAATGTCTCGTGATTTAAGAATTAAACCAGTTCACATTTGTACAGAATGCAAATCATGAAGAATGAGTCCTTTGACTGACGGATTTAAATGGATTTAGGGTTGTAAAGGTTTTTATACTTGTTTGACTCAATTAATATGAGAGGTTGTTTAGCTACATGTGTTAATTTTATGATCAATGTGTCAAAAAGTGTGTTTGGACTGAAAAGAGGAGCATTGCTAATGTGAAATCAATTGAGGCACTCTCTAATTTTGAATTGAACAATTAATATCAATAAAAAATGAATTTCAACATCAAGGACTCCATTGATTGTTAAATTGAATGAATTCATGTTGTAGAAGGTCCATGGGCATTCTTTTCATAACGAATATAGTCATTAAGGATGAAGCAAAATTTAATTTCAAGGTTATTACGTGAAAAAAGTCCTGGTAACAATAAGAGGAGCCTAATTCACATGAGGAGATTAGAATGTCTCGTGATTTAAGAATTAAATCAGTTCACATTTGCACACAACGCAAACCATGATGATGACTCCTTTGACTGACGGATTTAAATGGATTTCGTGTTTTAATGGTTTTTATACTTGTTTGATTCAATCAATATAATAGGTTGTTTAGCTACATGTGTTAATTTAATGATCAATTTGTCAAAAAGTGTGTTTGGAGTCAAAAGAGGAGCATTGCTAATATGAAATCAATTGAGCCACTCTCTAATTTTGAATTGAACAATTAATATCAATAAAAATGAATTTCAACATCAAGGACTCCATTGGTTGTTAAATTGAATGAATTCATATTATAGATGGTCCATGGGCATTTTTTTCATAACGAATATAATCATTAAGGATGAAGCAAAATTTAATTTCAAGGTTATTGCATAAAACATTCCTGGTAAAAATAAGAGGAACCTAATTCACATGAGGTGATTAGAATGTCTCGTGATTTAAGCATCAAACGAGTTCACATTTGTACGGAATGCAAACCATGATTAATGACTCCTTTGATTGAATTCATATTAAAGATGGTCCATGGGCATTTTTTTCATAACGAATATAGTCATTAAGGATGAAGCAAAATTTAATTTCAAGGTTATTGCATGAAAAAAGTCCTGGTAACAATAAGAGGAGCCTAATTCACATGAGGAGATTAGAATGTCTCGTGATTTAAGAATTAAATCAGTTCACATTTGCACACAATGCAAACCATGATGATGACTCCTTTGACTGACGGATTTAAATGGATTTAGTGTTTTAATGGTTTTTCTACTTGTTTGATTCAATCAATATAATAGGTTGTTTAGCTACATGTGTTAATTTTATGATCAATGTGTCAAAAAGTGTGTTTGGAGTCAAAAGGGGAGCATTTGCTAATGTGAAATCAATTGAGGCACTCTCTAATTTTGAATTGAACAATTAAAATCAATAAAAAATGAATTTCAACATCAAGGACTCCATTGGTTGTTAAATTGAATGAATTCATGTTATAGATGGTCCATGGGCATTTTCTTCATAACGAATATAGTCATTAAGGATGAAGCAAAATTTAATTTAAAGGTTATTGCATGAAAAAAGTCCTAGTAACAATAAGAGATTCACATGAGGCGATTAGAATGTTTCGTCATTTAAGAATTAAATCACTTCACATTTGTACAGAATGCAAACCATAATGAATGACTCCCTTGATTGACCTATTTAAATATATTGAGAGCTGTAATGGTGTTTATACTTGTTTGATTCAATCAATATACTAGGTTGATTAGCCACATGTGCTAATTTCATAATCAATGTGTCAAAAAGTGAGTTTGGAGTCAATAGAGGACAATTGCTAATGAGAAATGATGAGAGCCTGTGTTTAATTTTTAACTCCACAATTAATATCAATAAGAAATGAATTTCAAGATAAAGGACTCCATTGGTTGTTAAATTGAATGAATTCATGTTATAGATCGTCCATGGGCATTTTTTCATAACGAATATAGTCATTAAGGATGAAGCAAAATTTCATTTCACGGTTATTGCATGAAAAAAGTCCTGGTAACAATAAGAGGAGCCTAATTCACATGAGGCGATTAGAATGTCTCGAGATTTAAGAATTAAACCAGTTCACATTTGTACAGAATGCAAATCATGACGAATGACTCCTTTGACTGACGGATTTAAATGGATTTAGGGTTGTAAAGGTTTTTATACTTGTCTGACTCAATTAATATGAGAGGTTGTTTAGCTACATGTGTTAATTTTATGATCAATGTGTCAAAAAGTGTGTTTGGACTGAAAAGAGGAGCACTGCTAATGTGAAATCAATTGAGGCACTCTCTAATTTTAAATTGAACAATTAATATCAATAAAAAATGAATTTCAACATCAAGGACTCCATTGATTGTTAAATTGAATGAATTCATGTTGTAGAAGGTCCATGGGCATTCTTTTCATAACGAATATAGTCATTAAGGATGAAGCAAAATTTAATTTCAAGGTTATTGCATGAAAAAAGTCCTGGTAACAATAAGAGGAGACTAATTCACATGAGGTGATTAGAATGTCTCGTGATTTAAGCATCAAACGAGTTCACATTTGTACGGAATGCAAACCATGATGAATGACTCCTTTGATTGACGGATTTAAATAGATTTAGAGTTGTAATGGTGTTTATACTTGTTTGATTCAATCAATATACTAGGTTGTTTAGCCACATGTGTTACTTTCATGATCAATTTGTCAAAAAGTGTGTTTGGAGTGAAAAGAGGAACTTTGCTAATGAGAAATGATGGGAGGCTGTCTTTCATTTTTAATTCCACAATTAATATCAATAAGAAATGAATTTCAAGATCAAGGACTCCATTGGTTGTTAAATTGAATGAATTCATGTTATAGATCATCGATGGGCATTTTTTCATAACGAATGTAGTCATTAAGGACGAAGCAAAATTTCATTTCAAGGTTATTGCATGAAAAAAGTCCTAGTAACAATAGGAGGAGCCTAATTCACATGATGCGATTAGAATGTCTCGTGATTTAAGAATTAAACCAGTTCACATTTGTACAGAATGCAAATCATGATGATTGACTCTTTTGACTGACGGATTTAAATGGATTTAGGGTTGTAAAGGTTTTTATACTTGTTTGATTCAATCAATATGAGAGGTTGTTTAGCTACATGTGTTAATTTTATGATCAATGTGTCAAAAAGTGTGTTTGGACTGAAAAGAGGAGCATTGCTAATGTGAAATCAATTGAGGCACTCTCTAATTTTGAATTGAACAATTAATATCAATAAAAAATGAATTTCAACATCAAGGACTCCATTGATTGTTAAATTGAATGAATTCATGTTGTAGATGGTCCATGGGCATTCTTTTCATAACGAATATAGTCATAATGATGAAGCAAAATTTAATTTCAAGGTTATTGCATGAAAAAAGTCCTGGTAACAATAAGAGGAGCCTAATTCACATGAGGAGATTAGAATGTCTCGTGATTTAAGAATTAAATCAGTTAACATTTGCACACAATGCAAACCATGATGATGACTCCTTTGACTGACGGATTTAAATGGATTTAGTGTTTTAATGGTTTTTATACTTGTTTGATTCAATCAATATAATAGTTTGTTTATCTACATGTGTTAATTTTATGATCAATGTGTCAAAAAGTGTGTTTGGAGTCAAAAGAGGAGCATTGCTAATGTGAAATCATTTGAGGCACTCTCTAATTTTCAATTGAACAATTAATATCAATAAAAAATGAATTTCAACATCAAGGACTCCATTGGTTGTTAAATTGAATGAATTCATATTATAGATGGTCCATGGGCATTTTTTTCTTAACAAATGTAGTCATTAAGGATGAAGCAATATTTAATTTGAAGGTTATTGCATGAAAAAAGTCCTGGTAACAATAAGAGGAGCCTAATTCACATGAGGTGATTAGAAAGTCTCGTGATTTAAGAATTAAATCAGTTCACATTTGTACACAATGCAAACCATGATGAATGACTCCTTTGACTGACGGATTTAAATGGTTTTAGAGTTTTAATGGTTTTTATACTTGTTTGATTCAATCAATATAATAGGTTGTTTAGCTACATGTGTTAATTTTATGATCAATGTGTCAAAAAGTGTGTTTGGAGTCAAAAGAGGAGCATTGCTAATGTGAAATGAATTGAGGCACTCTCTAATTTTGAATTGAACAATTAATATCAATAAGAAAATAATTTCAAGATCAAGGACTCCATTGGTTGTTAAATTGAATGAATTCATGTTATATATCGTCCATGGGCACTTTTTCATAACAAATGTAGTCATTAAGGTTGAAGCAAAATTTCATTTCAAGGTTATTGCATGAAAAAAGTCCTGGTAACAATAAGAGGAGTCTAATTCACATGAGGCGATTAGAATGACTGGTGATTTAAGAATTAAAACAGTTCACATTTGTATAGAATGCAAATCATGATGAATGAATCCTTTGACTGACGGATTTAAATGGTTTTAGAGTTTTAATGGTTTTTATACTTGTTTGATTCAATCAATATAATAGGTTGTTTAGCTACATGTGTTAATTTTATGATCAATGTGTCAAAAAGTGTGTTTGGAGTCAAAAGGGGAGCATTGCTAATGTGAAATCATTTGAGGCACTCTCTAATTTTGAATTGAACAATTAAAATCAATAAAAAATGAATTTCAACATCAAGGACTCCCTTGGTTGTTAAATTGAATGAATTCATGTTATAGATGGTCCATGGGCATTTTCTTCATAATGAATATAGTCATTAAGGATGAAGCAAAATTTAATTTGAAGGTTATTGCATGAAAAATGTCCTGTTAACAATAAGGGGAGCCCAATTCACATGAGGCGATTAGAATGTCTCGTGATTTAAGAATTAAATCAGTACACATTTGTATAGAATGCAAACCATGATGAATGACTCCTTTGACTGACGGATTTAAATGGATCTAGAGTTTTAGTGGTTTTTATACTTGATTGATTCAATCAATATAATAGGTTATTTAGCTACATGTGTTAATTTTATGATCAATGTGTCAAAAAGTGTGTTTGGAGTCAAAAGAGGACAATTGATGAGAGGCTGTCTCTACTTTTCAATTGCACAATTAATATCAATAAGAAAAGAATTTCAAGATCAAAGACTCCATTGGTTGTTAAATTGAATGAATTCATGTTATAGATGGTCCATGCGCATTTTTTTCATAATGAATATAGTCCTTAAGGAAGAAGCAAAATTTAATTCCAAGGTTATTGCATAAAAAATTCCTGGTAAAAATAAGAGGAACTTAATTCGCATGAGGGGATTAGAATGTCTCATGATTTAAGCATTAAACCAGTTCACATTTGTACGGAATGCAAACCATGATGAATGACTAACTTGATTGACGGATTTAAATAGATTTAGAGTTGTAATGGTGTTTATACTTGTTTGATTCAATCAATATACTAGGTTGTTTAGCCACATGTGTTACTTTCATGATCAATGTGTCAAAAAGTGTGTTTGGAGTCAAAAGAGGAGCATTGCTAATGAGAAATGATGGGAGGCTGTTTTTCATTTTTGATTTCACAATTAATATCAACAAGAAATGAATTTCAAGATCAAGGACTCCATTGGTTGTTAAATTGAATGAATTCATGTTATAGATCGTCCATGGGCATTTTTTCATAACGAATGTAGTCATTAAGGATGAAGCAAAATTTCATTTCAAGGTTATTGCATGAAAAAAGTCCTGGTAACAATAAGAGGAGCCTAATTCACATGAGGCGATTAGAATGTCTCGTGATTTAAGAATTAAACCAGTTCACATTTGTACAAAATGCAAATCATGATGAATGACTCCTTTGACTGACGGATTTAAATGGATTTAGAGTTTTAAAGGTTTTATACTTGTTTGATTCAATCAATATAATAGGTTGTTTAGCTACATGTGTTAATTTTATGATCAATGTGTCAAAAAGTGTGTTTGGAGTGAAAAGAGGAGCATTGCTAATGTGAAATCCATTGAGGCACTGTCTAATTTTGAATTGAACAATTAATATCAATAAAAAATGAATTTCAACATCAAGGACTCCATTGGTTGTTAAATTGAATGAATTGATGCTATAGATGGTCCATGGGCATTTTTTTCATAACGAATATAGTCATGAAGGATGAAGCAAAATTTAATTTCAAGGTGATTGCATGAAAAAAGTCCTGGTAACAATAAGAGGAGCCTAATTCACATGAGGCGATTAGAATATCTCGTGATTTACGAATTAAACCAGTTCACATTTGTACAAAATGCAAATGATGATGAATGACTCTTTTGACTGACGGATTTAAATGGATTTAGAGTTTTAAAGGTTTTATACTTGTTTGATTCAATCAATATAATAGGTTGTTGAGCTACATGTGTTAATTTTATGATCAATGTGTCAAAAAGTGTGTTTGGAGTGAAAGGAGGAGCATTGCTAATGTGAAATCCATTGAGGCACTCTCTAATTTTGAATTGAACAATTAATATCAATAAAAAATGAATTTCAACATCAAGGACTCCATTGGTTGTTAAATTGAATGAATTGATGTTATAGATGGTCCACGGGCATTTTTTTCATAACGAATATAGTCATTAAGGATTAAGCAAAATTTAATTTCAAGGTTATTGCATGAGAAAAGTCCTGGTAACAATAAGAGGAGCCTAATTCACATGAGGAGATTAGAATGTCTCATGATTTAAGAATTAAATCAGTTCACATTTGTACAGAATGCAAACCATGATGAATGGCTCCTTTGACCGACGGATTTAAATGGATTTAGAGTTTTAATGGTTTTTATACTTGTTTGATTCAATCAATATAATAGGTTGTTTAGCTACATGTGTTAATTTTATGATCAATGTGTCAAAAAGTGTGTTTTGAGTCAAAAGAGGAGCATTGCTAATGTGAAATGATTTGAGGCACTCTCTAATTTTGAATTGAACAATTAATATCAATGAAAACTGAATTTCAACATCAAGGACTCCATTGGTTGTTAAATTGAATGAATTCATGTTATAGATGGTCAACGGGCATTTTTTTCATAAAGAATATAGGCATTAAGGATGAAGCAAAATCTAATTTCAAGGTTATTGCATGAAAAAAGTCCTAGTAACAATAAGAGGAGCCTAATTCACATGAGGTGATTAGAATGTCTCGTGATTTAAGAATTAAACCAGTTTACATTTGTACGGAATGCAAACCATAATGAATGACTCCCTTGATTGACAGATTTAAATAGATTGATAGCTGTAATGGTGTTTATACTTGTTTGATTCAATCAATACACTAGGTTGTTTATCCACATGTGTTACTTTCATGATCAATGTGTCAAAAAGTTTGTTTGGAGTCAAAATAGGAGCATTGCTAATGAGAAATGATGGGAAGCTGTCTTTCATTTTTGATTCCACAATTAATATCAATATGAAATGAATTTCAAGATCAAGGACTCCATTGGTTGTTAAATTGAATGAATTCATGTTATAGATCGTCCATGGCATTTTTTCACAAAGAAAGTAGTCATTAAGGATGAAGAAAAATTTCATGTCACGGTTATTGCATGAAAAAAGTTCTGGTAACAATAAGAGGAGCCTAATTCACATGAGGCGATTAGAAAGTTTCGTCATTTAAGAATTAAATCAGTTCACATTTGTACAGAATGCAAACCATGATGAATGACCCCTTTGACTGACGGATTTAAATGGATTTAGAGTTTTAATGGTTTTTATGGTTGATTGATTCCATCAATATAATAGGTTGTTTT
This sequence comes from Ceriops zippeliana, assembly GCA_037897445.1. Classification (NCBI taxonomy): domain Eukaryota; kingdom Viridiplantae; phylum Streptophyta; class Magnoliopsida; order Malpighiales; family Rhizophoraceae; genus Ceriops; species Ceriops zippeliana. The sequence goes on along the minus strand of JBAPLH010000886.1, from coordinate 88,916 downwards.
GCTACTTGTGTTAATTTTATGATCAATGTGTCAAAAAGTGTGTTTGGAGTGAAAAGAGGAGCATTGCTAATGTGAAATCAATTGAGGCACTCTCTAATTTTGAATTGAACAATTAATATCAATAAAAAATGAATTTCAACGTCAAGGACTCCATTGGTTGTTAAATTGAATGAATTCATGTTATAGATGGTCCATGGGCATTTTTTTCATAACGAATATAGTCATTAAGGAAGAAGCAAAATTTAATTTCAAGGTTATTGCATGAAAAAAAGTCCTGGTAACAATACGAGGTGCCTAATTCACATGAGGCGATTAGAAAGTCTCGTCATTTAAGAATTAAATTAGTTCACAATTGTACAGAATGCAAACCATGATAAATGACTCCTTTGACTGATAGATTTAAATGGATTTAGAGTTTTAATGGTTTTTATACTTGTTTGATTCAATCAATATAATAGGTTGTTTAGCTACTTGTGTTAATTTTATGATCAATGTGTCAAAAAGTGTGTTTGGAGTCAAAAGAGGAGCATTGCTAATGTGAAATCAATTGAGGCACTCTCTAATTTTGAATTGAACAATTAATATCAATAAAAAATGAATTTCAACATCAAGGACTCCATTGGTTGTTAAATTGAATGAATTCATGTTATAGATGGTCCATGAGCATCTTTTTCATAACGAATATTGTAATTAAGGATGAAGGAAAATTTAATTTGAAGGTTACTACATGAAAAAAGTCCTGGTAACAATAAGAGCAGCCTAATTCACATGAGGAGATTAGAATGTCTCATGATTTAAGAATTAAATGAGTTCACATTTGTATAGATTGCAAACCATGATGAATGACTCCTTTGACTGACGGATTTAAATGGATCTAGAGTTTTAATGGTTTTTATACTTGTTTGATTCAATCAATATAATAGGTTGTTTAGCTACATGTGTTAATTTTATGATCAATGTGTCAAAAAGTGTGTTTTGAGTCAAAAGAGGAGCATTGCTAATGTGAAATCATTTGAGGCACTCTCTAATTTTGAATTGAACAATTAATATCAATAAAAAATGAATTTCAACATCAAGGACTCCATTGGTTGTTAAATTGAATGAATTCATGTTATAGATGGTCCATGGGCATTTTTTTCATAATGAATATAGGCATTAAGGATGAAGCAAAAATTAATTTCAAGGTTATTGCATCAGAAAAGTCCTAGTAACAATAAGAGGAACCTAATTCACATGAGGTGATTAGAATGTCTCGTGATTTAAGAATTAAACGAGTTTACATTTGTACAGAATGCAAGCCATAGTGAATGACTCCCTTGATTGACAGATTTAAATAGATTGCGAGCTGTAATGGTGTTTATACTTGTTTGATTCAATCAATATACTAAGTTGTTTAGCTACATGTGTTAATTTTGTGATCAATGTGTCAAAAAGTGTGTTTGGAGTGAAAAGAGGAGCATTGCTAATGTGAAATCAATTGAGGTACTCTCTAATTTTGAATTGAAGAATTAATATCAATAAAAAATGAATTTCAACATCAAGGACTCCATTGGTTGTTAAATTGAATGAATTCATGTTATAGATGGTCCATGGGCATTTTTTCCATAACGAATATAGTCATTAAGGATGAAGCAAAATTTAATTTCAAGGTTATGGCAAGAAAAAAGCCCTGGTAACAATAAGAGGAGCCTAATTCACATGAGGCGATTAGAAAGTCTCGTCATTTAAGAATTAAATCAGTTCACATTTGCACACAATGCAAACCATGATGAAGGACACCTTTGACTGACAGATTTAAATGGATTTAGAGTTTTAATGGTTTTTATACTTGTTTGATTCAATCAATATAATAGGTTGTTTAGCTACTTGTGTTAATTTTATGATCAATGTGTCAAAAAGTGTGTTTGGAGTGAAAAGAGGAGCATTGCTAATGTGAAATCAATTGAGGCACTCTCTAATTTTGAATTGAAAAATTAATATCAATAAAAAATGAATTTCAACGTCAAGGACTCGATTGGTTGTTAAATTGAATGAATTCATGTTGTAGATGGTCCATGGGCATTTTTTTAATAACTAATATAGTCATTAAGGATGAAGCAAAATTTAATTTGATGGTTATTGCATGAAAAATGTCCTGGTAACAATAAGAGGATCCTAATTCACATGAGGCGATTAGAAAGTCTCGTCATTTAAGAATTAAATCAGTTCACATTTATACAGAATGCAAACCATGATGAATGACCCCTTTGACTGACGGATTTAAATGGATTTAGAGTTTTAATGGTTTTTATACTTGTGTTAATTTTATGATCAATGTGTCAAAAAGTGTGTTTGGAGTCAAAAGAAGAGCATTGCTAATGTGAAATCAATTGAGGCACTCTCTAATTTTGAATTGAACAATTAATATCAATAAAAAATGAATTTCAACATCAAGGACTCCATTGGTTGTTAAATTGAATGAATTCATGTTATAGATGTTCCATGGGCATTTTTTTCATAAAGAATATAGGCATTAAGGATGAAGCAAAATTTAATTTCAAGGTTATTGCATGAAAAATGTCCTAGTAACAATAAAGGGAGCCTAATTCACATGAGGTGATTAGAATGTCTTGTGATTTAAGAATTAAACCATTTTACATTTGTACCGAATGCAAACCATAATGAATGACTCCCTTGATTGATGGATTTAAATAGATTGAGAGCTGTAATGCTGTTTATACTTGTTTGATTCAATCAATATACTAGGTTGTTTAGCCACATGTATTACTTTCATGATCAATGTGCCAAAAAGTGTGTTTGGAGTCAAAAGAGGAGCATTGCTATTGAGAAATGATGGGAGGCTGTCTTTCATTTTTGATTCCACAATTAATATCAATAAGAAATGAATTTCAAGATCAAGGACTCCATTGGTTGTTAAATTGAATGAATTCATGTTATAGATCGTCCATGGGCATTTTTTCATAACGAATGTAGTCACTAAGGATGAAGCAAAATTTCATTTCAAGGTTATTGCATGAAAAAATTCCTGATAACAATAAGAGCAGCCTAATTCACATGAGGCGATTAGAATGTCTCGTGATTTAAGAATTAAACCAGTTCACATTTCTACAGAATGCAAATCATGATGAATGACTCCTTTGACTGACGGATTTAAATGGATTTAGAGTTTTAAAGGTTTTATACTTGTTTAATTCAATCAATATAATAGGTTGTTTAGCTACATGTGTTAATTTTATGATCAATGTGTCAAAAAGTGTGTTTGGAGTGAAAAGAGGAGCATTGCTAATGTGAAATCCATTGAGGCACTCTCTAATTTTGAATTGAACAATTAATATAAATAAAAAATGAATTTCAACATCAAGGACTCCATTGGTTGTTAAATTGAATGAATTGATGTTATACATGGTCCATGGCCATTTTTTTCATAACGAATATAGTCATTAAGGATGAAGAAAAATTTAGTTTCAAGGTTATTGCATGAAAAAAGTCCTGGTAACAATAAGAGGAGCGTAATTCACATGAGGCGATTAGAATGTCTCGTGATTTAAGAATTAAACCAGTTCACATTTGTACAAAATGTAAATCATGATGAATGACTCCTTTGACTGACGGATTTAAATGGATTTAGAGTTGTAAAGGTTTTTATACTTGTTTGATTCAATCAATATAAGAGGTTGTCTAGTTACATGTGTTAATTTTATGATCAATGTGTCAAAAAGTGTGTTTGGAGTCAAAAGAGGAGCATTGCTGATGTGAAATCATTTGAGGCACTCTCTAATTTTGAATTGAACAATTAATATCAATAAAAAATGAATTTCAACATCAAGGACTCCATTGGTTGTTAAATTGAATGAATTCATGTTATAGATGTTCCATGGGCATTTTTTTCATAAAGAATATAGGCATTAAGGATGAAGCAAAATTTAATTTCAAGGTTATTGCATGAAAAAAGTCCTAGTAACAAGAAGAGGAGCCTAATTCACATGAGGTGATTAGAATGTCTCGTGATTTAAGAATTAAACAAGTTTACATTTGTACCAAATGCAAGCCATAATGAATGACTCCCTTGATTGACGGATTTAAATAGATTGAGAGCTGTAATGCTGTTTATACTTGTTTGATTCAATCAATATACTAGGTTGTTTAGCCACATGTATTACTTTCATGATCAATGTGTCAAAAAGTGTGTTTGGAGTCAAAAGAGGAGCATTGCTAATGAGAAATCAGGGGAGGCTGTCTTTCATTTTTGATTCCACAATTAATATCAATAACAAATGAATTTCAAGATCAAGGACTCCATTGGTTGTTAAATTGAATGAATTCATATTATAGATCGTCCATGGGCATTTTTTTCATAACGAATATAGTCATTAAGGATGAAGCAACATTTCATTTCCAGGTTATTGCATCAAAAAAGTCTTGCTAACAATACGAGGAGTCTAATTCACATGAGGCGATTAGAATGTCTCGTGATTTAAGAATTAAACCAGTTCACATTTGTACAGAATGCAAACCATGATGAATGACTCCTTTGACTGACGGATTTAAATGGATTTACAGTTTTAATGGTTTTTATACTTGTTTGATTCAATCAACATAATAGGTTGTTTAGCTACATGTGTTAATTTTATGATCAATGTGTCAAAAAGTGTGTTTTGGAGTCAAAAGAGGAGCATTGCTCATGTGAAATCATTTGAGGCAATCTCTAATTTTGAATTCAACAATTAATATCAATAAGAAATGAAATTCAAGATCAAGGACTCCATTGTTTGTTAAATTGAAGGAATTCATGTTATAGATGGTCCACGGGCAATTTTTTCATAATGAATATAGTCATTAAGTATGATGCAAAAGTTAATTTCAATGTTATTGCATGAACAAAGTCCTGGTAACAATAAGAGGAGCCTAATTCACATGAGGTAATTAGAATGTCTCGTGATTTAAGAATTAAACCAGTTCACAATTGTACGGAATGCAAACCATGATGAATGACTCCTTTGACTGTCGGATTTAAATGGTTTTATCGTTTTAATGGTTTTTGTACTTGTTTGATTCAATCAATATAATAGGTTGTTTAGCTACAAGTGTTAATTTTATGATCAATGAGTCAAAAAGTGTGTTTTCAGTCAAAAGAGGAGCATTGCTCATGTGAAATCATTTGAGGCACTCTCTAATTTTGAATTGAACAATTAATATCAATAAGAAATGAATTTCAAGATCAAGGACTCCATTGGTTGTTAAATTGAATGAATTCATGTTATAGATGGTCCATGGGCATTTTTTCATAACGAATATAGTCATTAAGGATGAAGCAAAATTTCATTTCAAGGTTATTGCATGAAAAAAGTCCTAGTAACAATAAGATGAGCCTAATTCACATGAGGTGATTAGAATGTCTCGTGATTTAAGAATTAAACCAGTTTACATTTGTACCGAATGCAAACCATAATGAATGACTCCCTTGATTGACGGATTTAAATAGATTGAGAGCTGTAATGCTGTTTATACTTGTTTGATTCAATCAATATACTAGGTTGTTTAGCCACATGTATTACTTTCATGATCAATGTGTCAAAAAGTGTGTTTTGGAGTCAAAAGAGGAGCATTGTTCATGTGAAATTATTTGAGGGACTCTCTAATTTTGAATTGAACAATTAATATCAATAAAAAATAAATTTCAACATCAAGGACTCCATTGGTTGTTAAATTGAATAAATTCATGCTATAGATGGTCCATGGGCATTTTTTTCATCAAGAATATAGGCATTAAGGATGAAGCAAAATTTAATTTCAATGTTATTGCATGAAAAAAATCCTAGCAACAATAAGAGCAGCCTAATTCACATGAGGTGATTAGAATGTCTCGTGATTTAAGAATTAAACCAGTTTACATTTGTACGGAATGCAAACTATAATGAATGACTCCCTTGATTGACGGATTTAAATAGATTGAGAGCTGTAATGGTGTTTATACTTGTTTGATTCAATCAATATACTAGGTTGTTTAGCCACATGTGTTACTTTCATGATCAATGTGTCAAAAAGTGTGTTTGGAGTCAAAAGAAAAGCATTGCTAATGAGAAATGATGGGAGGCTGTCTCTAATTTTTAATTCCACAATTAATATCAATAAGAAATGAATTTCAAGATCAACGACTCCATTGGTTGTTAAATTGAATGAATTCATGTTATAGATCATCCATGGGCATTTTTTCATAACGAATATAGTCATTGAGGATGAAGCAAAATTTCATTTCAAGGTTATTGCATGAAAAAAGTCCTGGTAACAATAAGAGGAGCCTAATTCACATGAGGCAATTAAAATGTCTCGTGATTTAAGAATTAAACCAGTTCACATTTGTACAGAATACAAATCATGATGAATGACTCCTTTGACTGACGGATTCAAATGGATTTAGAGTTTTAAAGGTTTGTAAACTTGTTTGATTCAATCAATATAATAGGTTGTTTAGCTACATGTGTTAATTTTATGATCAATGTGTCAAAAAGTGTGTTTGGAGTCAAAAGAGGAGCATTGCTAATGTGAAATCAATTGAGGCACTCTCTAATTTTGAATTGAACAATTAATATAAATAAAAAATGAATTTCAACATCAAGGACTCCATTGGTTGTTAAATTGAATGAATTCATGTCATAGATGGTCCATGGGCATTTTCTTCGTAAAGAAAATAGTCATCAAGGATGAAGCAAAATTTAATTTCAAGGTTATTGGATAAAAATTTCCTTGTAAAAATAAGATGAACCTAATTCACATGAGGTGATTAGAATGTCTCGTGATTTAAGCACTAAACCAGTTCACATTTGTATGGAATGCAAACCATGATGAAGGACTCCCTTGATTGATGGATTTAAATAGATTTAGAGTTGTAATGGTGTTTATACTTGGTTGATTCAATCAATATACTAGGTTGTTTAGCCACAGGTGTTACTTTCATGATCAATGTGTCAAAAAGTGTGTTTGGAGTCAAAAGAGGAGCATTGCTAATGAGAAAATGATGGGAGGCTGTCTTTCATTTTTAATTCCATAATTAATATCAATAAGAAATGAATTTCAAGATCAAGGACTCCATTGTTTATGAAATTGAATGAATTCATGTTATAGATCGTCCATGGGCATTTTTTCACAACGAATATAGTCATTAAGGATGAAGCAAAATTTGATTTGAAGGTTATTGCATGAAAAATGTCCTGGTAACAATAAGAGGAGCCTAATTCACATGAGGCGATTAGAATATCTCGTGATTTAAGAAATAAACCAGTTCACATTTGTATAGAATGCAAATCATGATGAATGACTCCTTTGACTGATGGATTCAAATGGATTTAGAGTTTTAAAGGTTTTTATACTTGTCTGATTCAATCAATATAATAGGTTGTTTAGCTACATGTGTTAATTTTATGATCAACGTGTCAAAAAGTGTGTTTGGAGTGAAAAGAGGAGCATTGCTAATGTGAAATCAATTAAGCCACTCTCTAATTTTGAATTGAACAATTAATATCAATAAAAAATGAATTTCAACATCAAGGACTCCATTGGTTGTTAAATTGAATGAATTCATGTTATAGATGGTCCATGGCCATTTTTTTCATAACGAATATAGTCATTAAGGATGAAGCAAAATTTAATTTCAAGGTTATTGCATGAAAAAAGTCCTGGTAACAATAAGAGGAGCCTAATTCACATGAGGCGATTAGAATGTCTCGTGATTTAAGAATTAAATTAGTTCACATTTGTACACAATGCAAACCATGATGAATGACTCTTTTGACTGACGGATTTAAATGGATTTAGAGTTTTAATGGTTTTTATACTTGTTTGATTCAATCAATATAATAGGTTGTTTAGCTACATGTGTTAATTTTATGATCAATGTGTCAAAAAGTGTGTTTGGAGTCAAAAGAGGAGCATTGCTAATGTGAAATCTTTTGAGGCACTCTCTAATTTTGAATTGAACAATTAATATCAATAAAAAATGAATTTCAACATCAAGGACTCCATTGGTTGTTAAATTGAATGAATTCATGTTATAGATTGTCCATGGGCATTTTTTTCATAAAGAATATAGCCATTAAGGATGAAGCAAAATTTAATTTCAAGGTTACTGCATGAAAAAAGTCCAAGTAACAATAAGAGGAGCCTAATTCACATGAGGTGATTAGAATATCTCGTGATTTAAGAATTTAACCAGTTCACATTTGTACGGAATACAAACCATAATGAATGACTCCCTTGATTGACAGATTTAAATTGATTGGGAGCTGTAATGGTGATTATACTTGTTTGATTCAATGAATATACTAGGTTTTTTAGCCACATGTGTTAATTTCATGATCAATGTGTCAAAAAGTGTGTTTGGAGTCAAAAGAGCAGCATTGCTAATGAGAAATGATGGGAGGCTGTCTCTAATTTTTAATTCCACAATTAATATCAATAAGAAATGAATTTCAAAATCAAGGACTCCATTGGTTGTTAAATTGAATGAATTCATGTTATAGATGGTCCATTGACATTTTTTCATAACGAATATAGTCATTAAGGATGAAGGAAAATTTAAATTCAAGGTTATTGCAAGAAAAAAGTCCTGGTAACAATAAGAGGAGCCTAATTCACATGAGGCGATTAGAATGTCTCGTCATTTAAGAATTAAACCAGTTCACATTTGTACGGAATGCAAACCATGATGAATGACTCCCTTGATTGATGGATTTAAAAAGATATAGAGTTCTAATGGTGTTTATACTTGTTTGATTCAATCAATATACTAGGTTGTTTAGCCACATGTGTTAATTTCATGATCAATGTGTCGAAAAGTGTGTTTGGAGTCAAAAGATGACATTTGCTAATGAGAAATGATGAGAGGTTGTCTCTAATTTTCAATTCCACAATTAATATCAATAAGAAATGAATTTCAGGATCAAGGACTCCATTGGTTGTTAAATTGAATGAATTGATGTTATAGATGGTCCATGGGCATGTTTTTCATAACGAATATAGTCATTAAGGATGAAGCAAAATTTAATTTCAAGGTTATTGCATAAAAAATTCCTTGTAAAATTAAGACGAAGCTAATTCACATAAGGTGATTAGAATGTCTCGTGATTTAAGAATTAAACTAGTTCACATTTGTACGAAATGGAAACCATGATAAATGACTCCTTTGATTCAAGGATTTAAATAGATGTTGAGTTGTAATGTTGTTTATACTTGATTGATTTAATCAATATACTAGGTTGTTTAGCCACATGTGTTAAATTCATGATCAATGTGTCAAAAAGTGTGTGTGGAGTCAAAAGAGGAGCCTTGCTAACGACAAATGATGGGAGGTAATCTCTAATTTTGAATTCAACAATTAATATCAATAAGAAATGAAATTCAAGATCAAGGACTCCATTGTTTGTTAAATTGATTGAATTCATGTTATAGATGGTCCATGGGCGTTTTCTTCATAACAAATATAGTCATTAAGGAGGAAGCAAAATTTAATTTCAAGGTTAGTGAAAGAAAAAAGTCCTGGTAACAAGAGAAGGAGCCTAATTCACATGAGGTGATTAGAATCTCTCGTGATTTAAGAATTAAACCAGTTCACATTTGTACGGAATGCAAACCATGATGAATGACTCCCTTGATTGACGGATTTAAATAGATTTAGAGTTGTAATGGTGTTTATACTTGTTTGATTCAATCAATATACTAGGTTGTTTAGCCACATGTGTTAATTTCATGATCAATGTGTCAAAAAGTGTGTGTGGAGTCAAAAGAGGTTCCTTGCTAACGACAAATGATGGGAGGCAATCTCTATTTATGAATTGAACAATTAAGATCTATAAGAAATGAAATTCAAGATCAAGTACTCCATTGTTTGTAAAATTGAATGAATTCATGTGATAGATGGTCCATGGGCATTCTTTTCAAAACGAATATAGTCATTAAGGATCAAGCAAAATTTAATTTCAAGTTTATTGCATGGCAAAAGTCCTGGTAAGAATAAGGGGAGCCTAATTCACATGAGGTGATTAGAATGTCTCGTGATTTAAGAATTACACCAGTTCACATTTCTACCGAATGCAAACCATGATGAATGACTCCCTTGATTGATGGATTTAAATAGATTTAGAGTTGTAATGGAGTTTATACTTGTTTGATTCAATCAATATACTAGGTTGTGTAGCCATATGTGTTAATTTCATGATCAATGTGTCAAAAAGTGTTTGTGGAGTCAAAAGAGGAGCATCGCTAATGAGAAATGATGGGAGGCTGTCTTTAATTTTTAATTCCACAATTAATATCAATAAAAAATGAATTTCAAGATCAAGGACTCCATTGGTTGTTAAATTGAATGAATTCATGTTATAGATGGACCATGGGCATTTTTTTCATAACGAATACAGTCATTAAGGATCAAGCAAAATTTAATTTCAAGTTTATTGCATGATAAAAGTCCTGGTAACAATAAGGGGAGCCTAATTCACATGAGGTGATTAGAATGTCTCTTGATTTAAGAATTAAACCAGTTCACATTTGTACGGAATGCAAACCATAATGAATGACTCCCTTGATTGACGGATTTAAATAGATTGAGAGCTATAATGGAGTTTATACTTGTTTGAGTCAATCAATATACTAGGTTGTTTAGCTACATGTGTTACTTTCGTCATCAATGTGTCAAAAAGTGTGTTTGGAGTCAAAAGAGGAGCATTGCTAATGAGAAATGATGGGAGGTTGTCTTTAATTTTTAATTCCACAATTAATATCAATAAGAAATGAATTTCAAGATCAAGGACTCCATTTGTTGTTAAATTGAATGAATTCATGTTATAGATCGTCCATGGGCATTTTTTTATAACGAATATAGTCATTAAGGATGCAGCAAAATTTCATTTGTAGATTATTGCATGAAAAAAGTCCTGTTAACAATACGAGGAGCCTAATTCACATGAGGCGATTAGAATGTCTCGTGATTTAAGAATTAAACCAGTTCACATTTCTACAGAATGCAAATCATGATGAATGACTCCTTTGACTGACGGATTTAAATGGATTTAGAGTTGTAATGGAGTTTATACTTGTTTGATTCAATCAATATACTAGGTTGTTTAGCCACATGTGCTAATTTCATGATCAATGTGTCAAAAAGTGTGTTTGGAGTCAAAAGAGGACAATTGCTAATGAGAAATGATGAGAGGCTGTCTCTAATTTTCAATTCCACAATTAATATCAATAAGAATGAATTTCAAGATCAAGGACTCCATTGGTTGTTAAAATTGAATGAATTCATGTTATAGATGGTCAATGGGCATTTTTTTCATAACGAATATAGTCATTAAGGATGAAGCAAAATTTAATTTCAAGGTAATTGCATGAAAAAAGTCCTGGTAACAATAAGAGGAGCATCATTCACATGAGGCAATTAGAATGTCTCGTGATTTAAGAATTAAACTAGTTCACATTTGTACTGAATGCAAATCATGATGAATGACTCCCTTGATTGACGGATTTAAATAGATTTAGAGTTGTAATGGTGTTTATACTTGTTTGATTCAATCAATATACTAGGTTGTGTAGCCATATGGGTTAATTTCATGATCAATGTGTCAAAAAGTGTTTGTGGAGTCAAAAGAGGAGCATCGCTAATGAGAAATGATGGTAGGCTGTCTTTAATTTTTAATTCCACAATTAATATCAATAAAAAATGAATTTCAAGATCAAGGACTCCATTGGTTGTTAAATTGAATGAATTCATGTTATAGATGGACCATGGGCATTTTTTTCATAACAAATATAGTCATTAAGGATGAAGCAAAATTTAATTTCAAGGTTTTTGCATGAAAAAAGTCCTGGTAACAATACGAGGAGCCTAATTCACATGAGGCAATTAGAATGTCTCGTGATTTAAGAATTAAACCAGTTCAGATTTGTACACAATGCAAACCATGATGAATGACTCCTTTGACTGACGGATTTAAATGGATCTAGAGTTTTAATGGTTTTTATACTTGTTTGATTCAATCAATATAATAGGTTGTTTAGCTACATGTGTCAATTTATGATCAATGTGTCAAAAAGTGTTTTTGTAGTCAAAAGAGGATCATTGCTCATGAGAAATGATGGGAGGCTGTCTCTAATTATGAGTTCAACAATTAAGATCAAGAAGAAATGAATTTCAAGATCAAGTACTCCATTGTTTGTTAAATTGAATGAATTCATGTGATAAATGGTCCATGGGCATTTTTTTCATAACGAATACAATCATTAAGGATCAAGCAAAATTTAATTTCAAGTTTATTGCATGACAAAAGTCCTGGAAACAATATGGGGAGCCTAATTCACATGAGGTGATTAGAATGTCTCGTGATTTAAGAATTAAACCAGTTCACATTTGTACGGAATGCAAACCATAATGAATGACTCCCTTGATTGATGGATTTAAATAGATTGAGAGCTATAATGGTGTTTATACTTGTTTGATTCAATCAATATACTAGGTTGTTTAGCCACATGTGTTAATTTCATGATGAATGTGTCAAAAAGTGTGTTTGGAGTCAAAAGAGGAGCATTGCTAATGAGAAATGATGGGAGGCTGTCTCTAATTTTGAATTCCACAATTAATATCAACAAGAAATGAATTTCAAGATCAAGGACTCCATTGGTTGTTAAATTGAATGAATTCATGTTATAGATGGTCCGTGGGCATTTTTTTCATAACGAATATAGTCATTAAGGATGAAGGAAAATTTAAATTCAAGGTTATTGCATGAAAAAAGTCCTGGTAACAATAAGAGGAGCCTAATTCACATGAGGTGATTAGAATGTCTCGTGATTTAAGAATTAAATCAGTTCACATTTGTATGAAATGGAAACTGTGATGAATGACTCCTTTGATTCACGGATTTAAATAGATTTCGACTTGTAATGTTGTTTACACTTGATTGATTTAATCAATATACTAGGTTGTTTAGCCACATGTGTTAATTTCATCATCAATGTTTCAAAAAGTGTGTGTGGAGTCAAAAGAGGAGCCTTGCTGACGACAAATGATGGGAGGCAATCTCTAATTTTGAATTCAATAGTTAATATCAATAAGAAATGAAATTCAAGATCAAGGACTCCATTGTTTGTTAAATTGAATGAATTCATGTTATAGATGGTCCATGGGCATTTTCTTCATAACAAATATAGTCATTAAGGATGAAGCAAAATTTAATTTCAAGGTTAGTGAATGAAAAAAGTCCTGGTAACAATAGGAGGAGCCTAATTCACATGAGGTGATTAGAATCTCCCGTGATTTAAGAGTTAAACCAGTTCACATTTGTACAGAATGCAAACCATGATGAATGACTCCCTTGATTGACAGATTTCAATAGATTTAGAGTTGTAATGGTCTTTATACTTGTTTGATTCAATCAATATACGAGGTTGTTCAGCCACATGTGTTAATTTCATGATCAATGTGTCAAAAAGTGTGTTTGGAGTCAAAAGAGGACAATTGCTAATGTGAAATGATGGGAGGCTATCTCTAATTTTGAATTCCACAATTAATATCAATAAGAAATGAATTTCAAGATCAAGGACTCCATTGGTTGTTAAATTGAATGAATTCATGTTATAGATGGTCCATGGGCATTTTTTTCATAACGAATATAGTCATTAAGGATGAAGCAAAATTTAATTTCAAGGTTATTGCATAAAAAATTCCTGGTAAAAATAAGAGGAACCTAATTCACATGAGGTGATTAGAATGTCTCGTGATTTAAGCATTAAACCAGTTCACATTTGTACGGAATGCAAACCATGATGAAGGACTCCCTTGATTGACAGATTTAAATAGATTTAGAGTTGTAATGGTGTTTATACTTGTTTGATTCAATCAATATACTAGGTTGTTCAGGCACATGTGTTAATTTCATGATGAATGTGTCAAAAAGTGTGTTTGGAGTCAAAAGAGGAGCATTGCTAATGAGAAATGATGGGAGGCTGTCTCTAATTTTGAATTCCACAATTAATATCAACAAGAAATAAATTTCAAGATCAAGGACTCCATTGGTTGTTAAATTGAATGAATTCATGTTACAAATGGTCCGTGGGCATTTTTTTCATAACGAATATAGTCATTAAGGATGAAGGAAAATTTAAATTCAAGGTTATTGCATGAAAAAAGTCCTGGTAACAATAAGAGGAGCCTAATTCACATGAGGTGATTAGAATGTCTCGTGATTTAAGCATTAAACCAGTTCACATTTGTACGGAATGCAAACCATGATGAATGACTCCCTTGATTGACGGATTTAAATAGATTTAGAGTTGTAATGGTGTTTATACTTGTTTGATTCAATCAATATACTAGGTTGTTCAGCCACATGTGTTAATTTCATGATCAATGTGTCAAAAAGTGTGTTTGGAGTCAAAAGAGGAGCATTGCTAATGAGAAATGATGGGAGACTATCTCTAATTTTGAATTCCACAATTAATATCAATTAGAAATGAATTTCAAGATCAAGGACTCCATTGGTTGTTAAATTGAATGACTTCATGTTACAGATGGTCCATGGCCAATTTTTTCATAATGAATATAGTCATTAAGGATGAAGCAAAATTTAATTTCAAGGTTAGTGAATGAAAAAAGCCCTGGTAACAATAAGCGGAGCCTAATTCACATGAGGCGATTAGAATGTCTTGTGATTTAAGAATTAAACCAGTTCACATTTGTACGGAATGGAAACCATGTTGAATGACTCCCATGATTGATGGATTTAAATAGATTTAGAGGTGTAATGGTGTTTATACTTGTTTGATTCAATCAATATACTAGGTTGTTCAGCCAGATGTGTTAATTTCATGATCAATGTGTCAAAAAGTGTGTTTGGAGTCAAAAGAGGACAATTGCTAATGAGAAATGATGGGAGGCTATCTCTAATTTTGAATTCCACAATTAATATCAATAAGAAATGAATTTCAAGATCAAGGACTCCATTGGTTGTTAAATTGAATGAATTCATGTTATAGATGGTCCATGGGCATTTTTTTCATAACGAATATAGTCATTAAGGATTAAGCAAAATTTAATTTCAAGGTTATTGCATAAAAAATTCCTGGTAAAAATAAGAGGAACCTAATTCACATGAGGTGATTAGAATGTCTCGTGATTTAAGCATTAAACCAGTTCACATTTGTACGGAATGCAAACCATGATGACGGACTCCCTTGATTGACAGATTTAAATAGATTTAGAGTTGTAATGGTGTTTATACTTGTTTGATTCAATCAATATACTAGGTTGTTCAGGCACATGTGTTAATTTCATGATGAATGTGTCAAAAAGTGTGTTTGGAGTCAAAAGAGGAGCATTGCTAATGAGAAATGATGGGAGGCTGTCTCTAATTTTGAATTCCACAATTAATATCAACAAGAAATGAATTTCAAGATCAAGGACTCCATTGGTTGTTAAATTGAATGAATTCATGTTACAAATGGTCCGTGGGCATTTTTTTCATAATGAATCATTAAGGATGAAGGAAAATTTAAATTCAAGGATAGTGCATGAAAAAAGTCCTGGTAACAATAAGAGGAGCCTAATTCACATGAGGCGATTAGAATGTCTCGTGATTTATGCATTAAACCAGTTCACATTTGTACGGAATGCAAACCATGATGAATGACTCCCTCGATTGACGGATTTAAATAGATTTAGAGTTGTAATGGTGTTTATACTTGTTTGAATCAATCAATATAGTAGGTTGTTCAGCCACATGTGTTAATTTCATGATCAATGTGTCAAAAAGTGTGTTTGGAGTCAAAAGAGGAGCATTGCTAATGAGAGATGATGGGAGACTATCTCTAATTTTGAATTCCACAATTAATATCAATTAGAAATGAATTTCAAGATCAAAGACTCCATTGGTTGTTAAATTGAATGAATTCATGTTACAGATGGTCCATGGCCAATTTTTTCATAACGAATATAGTCATTAAGGATGAAGCAAAATTTAATTTCAAGGTGATTTCATGAAAAAAGCCCTGGTAACAATAAGCGGAGCCTAATTCACATGAGGCGATTAGAATGTCTCGTGATTTAAGAATTAAACCAGTTCACATTTGTACGGAATGCAAACTATGATGAATGACTCCCTTGATTGACGGATTTAAATAGATTTAGAGGTGTAATGGTGTTTATACTTGTTTGATTCAATCAATATACTAGGTTGTTTTGCCACATGTGTTAATTTCATGATCAATGTGTCAAAAAGTGTGTTTGGAGTCAAAAGAGGAGCATTGCTAATGAGAAAAGATGGGAGGCTATCTCTAATTTTGAATTCCACAATTAATATCAATAAGAAATGAATGTCAAAATCAAGGACTCCATTGGTTGTTAAATTGAATGAATTCATGTTACAGATGGTCCATGGCCAATTTTTTCATAATGAATATAGTCATTATGGATGAAGCAAAATTTAATTTCAAGGTGATTGCATGAAAAAAGTCCTGGTAACAATAAGAGGAGCCTCATTCACATGAGGCAATTAGAATGTCTCGTGATTTAAGAATTAAACTAGTTCACATTTATACTGAATGCAAATCATGATGAATAACTCCCTTGATTGACGGATTTTAATAGATTTAGAGTTGTATTGGTGTTTATACTTGTTTGATTCAATCAATATACTAGGTTGTTTAGCCATATGTGTTAATTTCATGATCAATGTGTCAAAAAGTGTGTGTTGAGTCAAAAGAGGTTCCTTGCTAACAACAAATGATGGGAGGCAATCTGTATTTATGAATTCAACAATTAAGATCAATAAGAAATGAAATTCAAGATCAAGTACTCCATTGTTTGTTAAATTGAATGAATTCATGTGATAGATGGTCCATGGGCATTCTTTTCATAACGAATATAGTCATTAAGGATCAAGCAAAATTTAATTTCAAGTTTATTGCATGACAAAAGTCCTGGTAACAATAAGGGGAGCCTAATTCACATGAGGTGATTAGAATGTCTCGTGATTTAAGAATTACACCAGTTCACATTTGTACCGATTGCAAACCATGATGAATGACTCCCTTGATTGACGGATTTAATTAGATTTAGAGTTGTAATGGTGTTTATACTTGTTTGATTCAATCAATATACTAGGTTGTTCAGCCACATGTGTTAATTTCATGATGAATGTGTCAAAAAGTGTGTTTGGAGTCAAAAGAGGAGCATTGCTAATGAGAAATGATGGGAGGCTATCTCTAATTTTGAATTCCACAATTAATATCAAGAAGAAATGAATTTCAAGATCAAGGACTCCATTGGTTGTTAAATTGAATGAAATCATGTTACAGATGGTCCATGGCCAATTTTTTCATAATGAATATAGTCATTAAGGATGAAGCAAAATTTAATTTCAAGGTGATTGCATGAAAAAAGCCCTGGTAACAATAAGCGGAGCCTAATTCACATGAGGCGATTAGAATGTCTTGTGATTTAAGAATTAAACCAGTTCACATTTGTACGGAATGGAAACCATGTTGAATGACTCCCATGATTGATGGATTTAAATAGATTTAGAGGTGTAATGGTGTTTATAGTTGTTTGATTCAATCAATATACTAGGTTGTTCAGCCACATGTGTTAATTTCATGATCAATGTGTCAAAAAGTGTGTTTGGAGTCAAAAGAAGAGCATTGCTAATGAGAAATGATGGGAGGCTATCTCTAATTTTGAATTCCACAATTAATATCAATAAGAAATGAATTTCAAGATCAAGGATTCCATTGGTTGTTAAATTGAATGAATTCATGTTATAGATGGTACATGGGCATTTTTTTCATAACGAATATAGACATTAAGGATGAAGCAAAATTTAATTTCAAGGTTATTGCATAAAAAATTCCTGGTAAAAATAAGAGGAACCTAATTCACATGAGGTGATTAGAATGTCTCGTGATTTAAGCATTAAACCAGTTCACATTTGTACGGAATGCAAACCATGATGAAGGACTCCCTTGATTGATAGATTTAAATAGATTTAGAGTTGTAATGGTGTTTATACTTGTTTGATTCAATCAATATACTAGTTTGTTCAAGCACATGTGTTAATTTCATGATGAATGTGTCAAAAAGTGTGTTTGGAGTAAAAAGAGGAGCATTGCTAATGAGAAATGATGGGAGGCTATCTCTAATTTTGAATTCCACAATTAATATCAATAAGAAATGAATTTCAAGATCAAGGACTCCATTGGTTGTTAAATTGAATGAATTCATGTTACAGATGGTCCATGGCCAATTTTTTCATAATGAATATAATCATTAAGGATGAAGCAAAATTTAATTTCAAGGTGATTGCATGAAAAAAGCCCTGGTAACAATAAGCGGAGCCTAATTCACATGAGGCGATTAGAATGTCTCGTGATTTAAGAATTAAACCAGTTCACATTTGTACGGAATGCAAACCATGATGAATGACTCCCTTGATTGACGGATTTAAATAGATTTATAGGTGTAATGGTGTTTATACTTGTTTGATTCAATCAATATACTAGGTTGTTCAGCCACATGTGTTAATTTCATGATGAATGTGTCAAAAAGTGTGTTTGGAGTCAAAAGAGGAGCATTGCTAATGAGAAATGATGGGAGGCTGTCTCTAATTTTGAATTCCACAATTAATATCAACAAGAAATGAATTTCAAGATCAAGGACTCCATTGGTTGTTAAATTGAATGAATTCATGTTACAGATGGTCCGTGGGCATTTTTTTCATAACGAATATAGTCATTAAGGATGAAGGAAAATTTAAATTCAAGGTTATTGCATGAAAAAAGTCTTGGTAACAATAAGAGGAGCCTAATTCACATAAGGTGATTAGAATGTCTTGTGATTTAAGAATTAAATCAGTTCACATTTGTACGAAATGGAAACCGTGATGAATGACTCCTTTGATTCACGGATTTAAATAGATTTTGACTTGTAATGTTGTTTACACTTGATTGATTTAATCAATATACTAGGTTGTTTAGCCACATGTGTTAATTTCATCATCAATGTTTCAAAAAGTGTGTGAGGAGTCAAAAGAGGAGCCTTGCTGACGACAAATGATGGGAGGCAATCTCTAATTTTGAATTCAACAGTTAATATCAATAAGAAATGAAATTCAAGATCAAGGACTCCATTGTTTGTTAAATTGAATGAATTCATGTTATAGATGGTCCATGGGCATTTTCTTCATAACAAATATAGTCATTAAGGATGAAGCAAAATTTAATTTCAAGGTTAGTGAATGAAAAAAGTCCTGGTAACAATAGGAGGAGCCTAATTCACATGAGGTGATTAGAATCTCTCGTGATTTAAGAGTTAAACCAGTTCACATTTGTACAGAATGCAAACCATGATGAATGACTCCCTTGATTGACAGATTTAAATAGATTTAGAGTTGTAATGGTCTTTATACTTGTTTGATTCAATCAATATACTAGGTTGTTCAGCCACATGTGCTAATTTCATGATCAATGTGTCAAAAAGTGTGTTTGGAGTCAAAAGAGGACAATTGCTAATGAGAAATGATGGGAGGCTATCACTAATTTTGAATTCCACAATTAATATCAATAAGAAATGAATTTCAAGATCAAGGACTCCATTGGTTGTTAAATTGAATGAATTCATGTTATAGATGGTCCATGGGCATTTTTTTCATAACGAATATAGTCATTAAGGATGAAGCAAAATTTAATTTCAAGGTTATTGCATAAAAAATTCTTGGTAAAAATAAGAGGAACCTAATTCACATGAGGTGATTAGAATGTCTCGTGATTTAAGCATTAAACCAGTTCACATTTGTACGGAATGCAAACCATGATGAAGGACTCCCTTGATTGACAGATTTAAATAGATTTAGAGTTGTAATGGTGTTTATACTTGTTTGATTCAATCAATATACTAGGTTGTTCAGGCACATGTGTTAATTTCATGATGAATGTGTCAAAAAGTGTGTTTGAAGTCAAAAGAGGAGCATTGCTAATGAGAAATGATGGGAGGCTGTCTCTAATTTTGAATTCCACAATTAATATCAACAAGAAATGAATTTCAAGATCAAGGACTCCATTGGTAGTTAAATTGAATGAATTCATGTTACAAATGGTCCGTGGGCATTTTTTTCATAACGAATATAGTCATTAAGGATGAAGGAAAATTTAAATTCATGGTTATTGCATGAAAAATGTCTTGGTAACAATAAGAGGAGCCTAATTCACATGAGGCGATTAGAATGTCTCGTGATTTAAGCATTAAACCAGTTCACATTTGTACAGAATGCAAACCATGATGAATGACTCCCTTGATTGACGGATTTAAATAGATTTAGAGTTGTAATGGTGTTTATACTTGTTTGATTCAATCAATATACTAGGTTGTTCAGCCACATGTGTTAATTTCATGATCAATGTGTCAAAAAGTGTGTTTGGAGTCAAAAGAGGAGCATTGCTAATGAGAAATGATGGGAGACTATCTCTAATTTTGAATTCCACAATTAATATCAATTAGAAATGAATTTCAAGATCAGGGACTCCATTGGTTGTTAAATTGAATGAATTCATGTTACAGATGGTCCATGGCCAATTTTTTCATAATGAATATAGTCTTTAAGGATGAAGCAAAATTTAATTTCAAGGTGATTGCATGAAAAAAGCCCTGGTAACAATAAGCGGAGCCTAATTCACATGAGGCGATTAGAATGTCTCGTGATTTAAGCATTAAACCAGTTCACATTTGTACGGAATGCAAACCATGATGAATGACTCCCTTGATTGACGGATTTAAATAGATTTAGAGGTGTAATGGTGTTTATACTTGTTTGATTCAATCAATATACTAGGTTGTTTTGCCACATGTGTTAATTTCATGATCAATGTGTCAAAAAGTGTGTTTGGAGTCAAAAGAGGAGCATTGCTAATGAGAAAAGATGGGAGGCTATCTCTAATTTTGAATTCCACAATTAATATCAATAAGAAATGAATGTCAAGATCAAGGACTCCATTGGTTGTTAAATTGAATGAATTCATGTTACAGATGGTCCATGGCCAATTTTTTCATAATGAATATAGTCATTATGGATGAAGCAAAATTTAATTTCAAGGTGATTGCATGAAAAAAGTCCTGGTAACAATAAGAGGAGCCTCATTCACATGAGGCAATTAGAATGTCTCGTGATTTAAGAATTAAACTAGTTCACATTTATACTGAATGCAAATCATGATGAATAACTCCCTTGATTGACGGATTTTAATAGATTTAGAGTTGTATTGGTGTTTATACTTGTTTGATTCAATCAATATACTAGGTTGTTTAGCCATATGTGTTAATTTCATGATCAATGTGTCAAAAAGTGTGTGTTGAGTCAAAAGAGGTTCCTTGCTAACAACAAATGATGGGAGGCAATCTCTATTTATGAATTCAACAATTAAGATCAATAAAAAATGAAATTCAAGATCAAGTACTCCATTGTTTGTTAAATTGAATGAATTCATGTGATAGATGGTCCATGGGCATTCTTTTCATAACGAATATAGTCATTAAGGACCAAGCAAAATTTAATTTCAAGTTTATTGCATGACAAAAGTCCTGGTAACAATAAGGGGAGCCTAATTCACATGAGGTGATTAGAATGTCTCGTGATTTAAGAATTACACCAGTTCACATTTGTACCGATTGCAAACCACGATGAATGACTCCCTTGATTGACGGATTTAAATAGATTTATAGGTGTAATGGTGTTTATACTTGTTTGATTCAATCAATATACGAGGTTGTTCAGCCACATGTGTTAATTTCATGATGAATGTGTCAAAAAGTGTGTTTGGAGTCAAAAGAGGAGCATTGCTAATGAGAAATGATCGGAGGCTGTCTCTAATTTTGAATTCCACAATTAATATCAACAAGAAATGAATTTCAAGATCAAGGACTCCATTGGTTGTTAAATTGAATGAATTCATGTTACAGATGGTCCACGGCCAATTTTTTCATAATGAATATAGTCATTATGGATGAAGCAAAATTTAATTTCAAGGTGATTGCATGAAAAAAGTCCTGGTAACAATAAGAGGAGCCTCATTCACATGAGGCAATTAGAATGTCTCGTGATTTAAGAATTAAACTAGTTCACATTTATACTGAATGCAAATCATGATGAATAACTCCCTTGATTGACGGATTTTAATAGATTTAGAGTTGTATTGGTGTTTATACTTGTTTGATTCAATCAATATACTAGGTTGTTTAGCCATATGTGTTAATTTCATGATCAATGTGTCAAAAAGTGTGTGTTGAGTCAAAAGAGGTTCCTTGCTAACAACAAATGATGGGAGGCAATCTGTATTTATGAATTCAACAATTAAGATCAATAAGAAATGAAATTCAAGATCAAGTACTCCATTGTTTGTTAAATTGAATGAATTCATGTGATAGATGGTCCATGGGCATTCTTTTCATAATGAATATAGTCATTAAGGATCAAGCAAAATTTAATTTCAAGTTTATTGCATGACAAAAGTCCTGGTAACAATAAGGGGAGCCTAATTCACATGAGGTGATTAGAATGTCTCGTGATTTAAGAATTACACCAGTTCACATTTGTACCGATTGCAAACCATGATGAATGACTCCCTTGATTGACGGATTTAATTAGATTTAGAGTTGTAATGGTGTTTATACTTGTTTGATTCAATCAATATACTAGGTTGTTCAGCCACATGTGTTAATTTCATGATGAATGTGTCAAAAAGTGTGTTTGGAGTCAAAAGAGGAGCATTGCTAATGAGAAATGATGGGAGGCTATCTCTAATTTTGAATTCCACAATTAATATCAAGAAGAAATGAATTTCAAGATCAAGGACTCCATTGGTTGTTAAATTGAATGAAATCATGTTACAGATGGTCCATGGCCAATTTTTTCATAATGAATATAGTCATTAAGGATGAAGCAAAATTTAATTTCAAGGTGATTGCATGAAAAAAGCCCTGGTAACAATAAGCGGAGCCTAATTCACATGAGGCGATTAGAATGTCTTGTGATTTAAGAATTAAACCAGTTCACATTTGTACGGAATGGAAACCATGTTGAATGACTCCCATGATTGATGGATTTAAATAGATTTAGAGGTGTAATGGTGTTTATACTTGTTTGATTCAATCAATATACTAGGTTGTTCAGCCAGATGTGTTAATTTCATGATCAATGTGTCAAAAAGTGTGTTTGGAGTCAAAAGAGGAGCATTGCTAATGAGAAATGATGGGAGGCTATCTCTAATTTTGAATTCCACAATTAATATCAATAAGAAATGAATTTCAAGATCAAGGACTCCATTGGTTGTTAAATTGAATGAATTCATGTTATAGATGGTACATGGGCATTTTTTTCATAACGAATATAGACATTAAGGATGAAGCAAAATTTAATTTCAAGGTTATTGCATAAAAAATTCCTGGTAAAAATAAGAGGAACCTAATTCACATGAGGTGATTAGAATGTCTCGTGATTTAAGCATTAAACCAGTTCACATTTGTACGGAATGCAAACCATGATGAAGGACTCCCTTGATTGAAAGATTTAAATAGATTTAGAGTTGTAATGGTGTTTATACTTGTTTGATTCAATCAATATACTAGTTTGTTCAGGCACATGTGTTAATTTCATGATGAATGTGTCAAAAAGTGTGTTTGGAGTCAAAAGAGGAGCATTGCTAATGAGAAATGATGGGAGGCTATCTCTAATTTTGAATTCCACAATTAATATCAATAAGAAATGAATTTCAAGATCAAGGACTCCATTGGTTGTTAAATTGAATGAATTCATGTTACAGATGGTCCATGGCCAATTTTTTCATAATGAATATAGTCATTAAGGATGAAGCAAAATTTAATTTCAAGGTGATTGCATGAAAAAAGCCCTGGTAACAATAGGCAGAGCCTAATTCACATGAGGCGATTAGAATGTCTCGTGATTTAAGAATTAAACCAGTTCACATTTGTACGGAATGGATACCATGATGAATGACTCCCTTGATTGACGGATTTAAATAGATTTATAGGTGTAATGGTGTTTATACTTGTTTGATTCAATCAATATACGAGGTTGTTCAGCCACATGTGTTAATTTCATGATGAATGTGTCAAAAAGTGTGTTTGGAGTCAAAAGAGGAGCATTGCTAATGAGAAATGATGGGAGGCTGTCTCTAATTTTGAATTCCACAATTAATATCAACAAGAAATGAATTTCAAGATCAAGGACTCCATTGGTTGTTAAATTGAATGAATTCATGTTACAGATGGTCCGTGGGCATTTTTTTCATAACGAATATAGTCATTAAGGATGAAGGAAAATTTAAATTCAAGGTTATTGCATGAAAAAAAGTCCTGGGTAACAATAAGAGGAGCCTAATTCACATGAGGTGATTAGAATGTCTCGTGATTTAAGAATTAAAAGCAGTTCACATTTGTACAAAATGGAAAACCGTGATGAATGACTCCTTTGATTCACGGATTTAAATAGATTTTGACTTGTAATGTTGTTTACACTTGATTGATTTAATCAATATACTAGGTTGTTTAGCCACATGTGTCAATTTCATCATCAATGTTTCAAAAAGTGTGTGTGGAGTCAAAAGAGGAGCCTTGCTGACGACAAATGATGGGAGGCAATCTCTAATTTTGAATTCAACAGTTAATATCAATAAGAAATGAAATTCAAGATCAAGGACTCCATTGTTTGTTAAATTGAATGAATTCATGTTATAGATGGTCCATGGGCATTTTCTTCATAACAAATATAGTCATTAAGGATGAAGCAAAATTTAATTTCAAGGTTAGTGAATGAAAAATGTCCTGGTAACAATAGGAGGAGCCTAATTCACATGAGGTCATTAGAATCTCTCGTGATTGAAGAGTTAAACCAGTTCACATTTGTACAGAATGCAAACCATGATGAATGACTCCCTTGATTGACAGATTTAAATAGATTTAGAGTTGTAATGGTGTTTATACTTGTTTGATTCAATAAATATACTAGGTTGTTCAGCCACATGTGTTAATTTCATGATGAATGTGTCAAAAAGTGTGCTTGGAGTCAAAAGAGGAGCATTGCTAATGAGAAATGATGGGAGGCTATCTCTAATTTTGAATTCCACAATTAATATCAATAAGAAATGAATTTCAAGATCAAGGACTCCATTGGTTGTTAAATTGAATGAATTCATGTTACAGATGGTCCATGGCCAATTTTTTCATAATGAATATAGTCATTAAGGATGAAGCAAAATTTAGTTTCAAGGTGATTGCATGAAAAAAGCCCTGGTAACAATAAGCAGAGCCTAATTCACATGAGGCGATTAGAATGTCTCGTCATTTAAGAATTAAACGAGTTCACATTTGTACGGAATGCAAACCATGATGAATGACTCCCTTGATTGACGGATTTAAATAGATTTAGAGGTGTAATGGTGTTTATACTTGTTTGATTCAATCAATATACTAGGTTGTTTAGCCACATGTGTTAATTTCATGATCTATGTGTCAAAAAGTGTGTTTGGAGTCAAAAGAGGAGCATTGCTAATGATAAATGATGGGAGGCTGTCTCTAATTTTTAATTCCACAATTAATATCTATAAGAAATGAATTTCAAGATCAAGGACTCCATTGGTTGTTAAATTGAATGAATTCATGTTATAGATGGTCCGTGGGCATTTTTTTCATAACGAATATAGTCATTAAGGATGAAGCAAAATTTAATTTCAAGGTGATTGCATGAAAAAAGTCCTGGTAACAATAAGAGGAGCCTCATTCACATGAGGCAATTAGAATGTCTCCTGATTTAAGAATTAAACTAGTTCACATTTGTACAGAATGCAAACCATGATGAATGACTCCCTTGATTGACGGATTTAAATAGATTTAGAGTTGTAATGGTGTTTATACTTGTTTGATTCAATCAATATACTAGGTTGTTTAGCCATATGTGTTAATTTCATGATCAATGTGTCAAAAAGTGTGTGTGTTTAGTCAAAAGAGGTTCCTTGCTAACGACAAATGATGAGAGGCAATCTCTATTTATAAATTCAACAATTAAGATCAATAAGAAATGAAATTCAAGATCAAGTACTCCATTGTTTGTTAAATTGAATGAATTCATGTGATAGATGGTCCATGGGCATTCTTTTCATTACGAATATAGTCATTAAGGATCAAGCAAAATTTAATTTCAAGTTTATTGCATGACAAAAGTCCTGGTAACAATAAGTGGAGCCTAATTCACATGAGGTGATTAGAATGTCTCGTGATTTAAGAATTACACCAGTTCACATTTGTACCGAATGCAAACCATGATGAATGACTCCCTTGATTGACGGATTTAAATAGATTTAGAGTTGTAATGGAGTTTATACTTGTTTGATTCAATCAATATACTAGGTTGTTTAGCTACATGTGCTAATTTCATAATCAATGTGTCAAAAAGTGTATTTGGAGGCAAAAGAGGACAATTGCTAATGAGAAATGATGAGAGGCTATCTCTAATTTTCAATTCCACAATTAATATCAATAAGAAATGAATTTCAAGATCAAGGACTCCATTGGTTGTTAAATTGAATGAATTCATGTTACAGATGGTCCATGGCCAATTTTTTCATAATGAATATAGTCATTAAGGATGAAGCAAAATTTAATTTCAAGGTGATTGCATGCTAAAAGCCCTGGTAACAATAAGCAGAGCCTAATTCACATGAGGCGATTAGAATGTCTCGTGATTTAATAATGAAACCAGTTCACATTTGTACGGAATGCAAATCATGATGAATGACTCCCTTGATTGATGGATTTAAATAGATTTAGAGGTGTAATGGTGTTTATACTTGTTTGATTCAATCAATATACTAGGTTGTTTAGCCACATGTGTTAATTTCATGATCAATGTGTCAAAAAGTGTGTTTGGAGTCAAAAGAGGAGCATTGCTAATGAGAAATGATGGGAGGCTGTCTTTAATTTTTAATTCCACAATTAATATCAATAAGAAATGAATTTCAAGATCAAGGACTCCATTGGTTGTTAAATTGAATGAATTCATGTTATAGATGGTCCGTGGGCATTTTTTTCATAACGAATATAGTCATTAAGGATGAAGGAAAATTTAAATTCAAGGTTATTGCATGAAAAAAATCCTGGTAACAATAAGAGGAGCCTAATTCACATGAGGCGATTAGAATGTCTCGTGATATAAGAATTAAATCAGTTCACATTTGCACGAAATGGAAACCGTGATGAATGACTCCTTTGATTCACGGATTTAAATAGATTTTGAGTTGTAATGTTGCTTACACTTCATTGATTTAATCAATATACTAGGTTGTTTAGCCACATGTGTTAATTTCATGATCAATGTGTCAAAAAGTGTGTGTGGAGTCAAAATTGGAGCCTTGCTATCGACATATGATGGGAGGCAATCTCTAATTTTGAATTCAATAGTTAATATAAATAAGAAATGAAATTCAAGATCAAGGACTCATTGTTTGTTAAATTGAATGAATTCATGTTATAGATGGTCCATGGGCATTTTTTTCATAACGAATATCGTCATTAAGGATGAAGGAAAATGTAAATTCAAGGTAATTGCATGAAAAAAGTCCTGGTAACAATAAGAGGAGCCTAATTCACATGAGGCGATTGGAATCTCTCGTGATTTAAGAATTAAACCAGTTCACATTTGTACGGAATGCCAACCATGATGAATGACTCCCTTGACTGACGGATTTAAATAGATTTAGAGTTGAAATGGTGTTTATACTTGTTTGATTCAATCAATATACTAGGTTGTTTAGCCACATGTGTTAATTTCATGATCAACGTGTCGAAAAGTGTGTTCGGAGTCAAAAGATGAGCATTGCTAATGAGAAAAAGATGGGAGGCAGTCTCTCATTTTGAATTCCATAATTAATATCAATAAGAAATGAATTTCAAGATCAAGGACTCCATTGGTTGTTAAATTGAATGAATTCATGTTATAGATGGTCCATGGGCATTTTTTTCATAATGAATATATAGTCATTAAGGATGAAGCAAAATTTAATTTCAAGGTGATCGCATGAAAAAAGTCCTTGTAACAATAAGAGGAGCCTAATTCACATGAGGCAATTAGAATGTCTCGTGGTTTGAGAATTAAACCAGTTCACATTTGTACGGAATGCAAACCATGATGAATGACTCCCTTGATTGACGGATTTAAATAGATTTAGAGGTGTAATGGTGTTTATACTTGTTTGATTCAATCAATATACTAGGTTGTAGAGCCACATGTGTTAATTTCATGATCAATGTGTCAAAAAGTGTGTTTGGAGTCAAAAGAGGAGCATTTCTAATGAGAAATGATGGGAGGCTCTCTCTAATTTTTAATTCCACAATTAATATCAATAAGAAATGAATTTCAAGATCAAGGACTCCATTGGTTGTTAAATTGAATGAATTCGTGTTATAGATGGTCCATGGGCATTTTTTTCATAACGAATATAGTCATTAAGGATGAAGGAAAATTTAAATTCAAGGTTATTGCATGAAAAAAGTCCTGGTAACAATAAGCGAAGCCTAATTGACATGAGGCGATTAGAATGTCTCGTGATTTAAGAATTAAACCAGTTCACATTTGTACGAAATGGAAACCATGATGAATGACTCCTTTGATTCACGGATTTAAATAGATTTTGAGTTGTAATGTTGTTTATACTTGATTGATTTAATCAATATATTAGGTTGTTTACCCATATGTGTTAATTTCATGATCAATGTGTCAAAATGTGTTTGTATAGTCAAAAGAGGAGCCTTGCTAACGACAACTGATGGGAGGCAATCTCTAATTTTGAATTCAACAATTCATATCAATAAGAAATGAATTTCAAAATCAAGGACTCCATTGGTTGTTAAATTGAATGAATTCATGTTATAGATCGTGCATGGGCATTTTTTTCATAACGAATATAGTCATTAAGGTTGAAGCAAAATTTCATTTCAAGGTTATTGCATGAAAAAAGTCCTGGTAACAATAAGAGGTGCCTAATTCACATGAGGTGATTAGAATCTCTTGTGATTTAAGAATTAAACCAGTTCACATTTGTATGCAATGCAATCCCTGATGAATCACTCCCTTGATTGACGGATTTAAATAGATTTAGAGTTGTAATGGTGTTTATACTTGTTTCATTCAATCAATATACTAGGTTTTTTAGCCACATGTGTTAATTTCATGATCAATGTGTCAAAAAGTGTGTGTGGAGTCAAAAGAGGAGCCTTGCTAATGACAACTAATGGGAGGCAATCTCTAATTTTGAATTCAACAATTAATATCAATAAGAAATGAAATTCAAGATCAAGGACTCCATTGTTTGTTAAATTGAATGAATTCATGTTATTGATGGTCCATGGGCATTTTCTTCATAACAAATATAGTCATTAACGATGAAGCAAAATTTAATTTCAAGGTTAGTGAAAGAAAAAAGTCCTGGTAACAATAAGAGGAGCCTAATTCACATGAGGTGATTAGAATCTCTTGTGATTTAAGAATTAAACCAGTTCACATTTGTACACAAGGCAAACCATGATGAATGACTCCCTTGATTGATGGATTTAAATAGATTTAGAGTTGTAATGGTGTTTATACTTGTTTGATTCAATTAATATACTAGGTTGTTTAGCCACATGTGTTAATTTCATGATCAACGTGTCGAAAAGTGTGTTTGGAGTCAAAAGAGGAGCATTGCTAATGAGAAATGATGGGAGGCTGTCTTTGATTTTCAATTCAACAACTAATATCAATAAGAAATGAAATTCAAGATCGAGGACTCCATTGTTTGTTAAATTGAATGAATACTTGTTATAGATGGTCCATGGGCATTTTTTTCATAACAACTATAGTCATTAATGATTAAGCAAAACTTAATTTGAAGGTTATGGCATGAAAAATAGTCCTGGTAACAATAAGAGGAGCCTAATTTACATGAGGTGATTAGAATGTCTCGTAATATAAGAATTAAACTTGTTCACATTTGTACAGAATGCAAACCATGATGAATGACTCCTTTGATTGACGGATTTAAATAGATTTAGAGTTTTAATGGTCTTTATACTTGTTTGATTTAGTCAATATACTATGTTGTTTAGCCACATGTGTTAATTTCATGATCAATGTGTCAAAAAGAGTGTTTGCAGTCAAAAGAAGAGCATTGCTAAAGTGAAATAATTGGGAGGCTATCTCTGATTTTGAATTCAACAACTAATATCAATAAGAAATGAAATTCAAGATCCAGGACTCCATTGTTTGTTAAATTGAATGAATTCATGTTATAGATGGTCCATTGGCATTTTTTCCACAAGGAATATAGTCATTGAGGATGAAGCAAAAGTTAATTTCAATGTTATTGCATGAAAAATAGTCCTGGTAACAATAAGAGGAGCCTAATTTACATGAGGTAATTAGAATGTCTCGTGATTTAACGATTAAACCAGTTCACATTTGTACAAAATGCAAACAATAATGAATGACTCCTTTAATTGACGGAGTGGAATAGATTTAGACTTTGAATGGTCTTTATACTTGTTTGATTCAATCAATATACTAAGTTGTTTAGCCGCACGTGTTAATTTCATCATCAATGTGTCAAAAAGTGTGTTTGGAGTCAGAAGAGGAGCATTGCTAATGAGAAATGATGGAAGGCTGTCTCTAATTTTGAATTCAACAATTAATATCAATAAGAAATGAAATTCAAGATCCAGGACTCAATTGTTTGTTAAATTGAATGAATTCATGTTATAAATGGTCCATGGGCATTTTTTTCATAAAGAATATAGTCATTAAGAATGAAGCAAGATTTTATTTCAAGGTTGTTGTATGAAAAATAGTACTGCTAACAATTAGAGGATCCTAATTCACATGAGGTGGTTAGAATGTCTCATGATTTAAGAATTAAACCTGTTCACATTTGTACAGAATGCAAACCATGATGAATGACTCCTTTGATTGACAGATTTAAATAGATTTAGAGTTGTAATGGTGTTTATACTTGTTTGATTCAATCAATATACTAGGTTGTTCAGCCACATGTGTTAATTTCATGATGAATGTGTCAAAAAGTGTGTTTGGAGTCAAAAGAGGAGCATTGCTAATGAGAAATGATGGGAGGCTATCTCTAATTTTGAATTCCACAATTAATATCAAGAAGAAATGAATTTCAAGATCAAGGACTCCATTGGTTGTTAAATTGAATGAAATCATGTTACAGATGGTCCATGGCCAATTTTTTCATAATGAATATAGTCATTAAGGATGAAGCAAAATTTAATTTCAAGGTGATTGCATGAAAAAAGCCCTGGTAACAATAAGCGGAGCCTAATTCACATGAGGCGATTAGAATGTCTTGTGATTTAAGAATTAAACCAGTTCACATTTGTACGGAATGGAAACCCATGTTGAATGACTCCCATGATTGATGGATTTAAATAGATTTAGAGGTGTAATGGTGTTTATACTTGTTTGATTCAATCAATATACTAGGTTGTTCAGCCAGATGTGTTAATTTCATGATCAATGTGTCAAAAAGTGTGTTTGGAGTCAAAAGAGGAGCATTGCTAATGAGAAATGATGGGAGGCTATCTCTAATTTTGAATTCCACAATTAATATCAATAAGAAATGAATTTCAAGATCAAGGACTCCATTGGTTGTTAAATTGAATGAATTCATGTTATAGATGGTACATGGGCATTTTTTTCATAACGAATATAGACATTAAGGATGAAGCAAAATTTAATTTCAAGGTTATTGCATAAAAAATTCCTGGTAAAAATAAGAGGAACCTAATTCACATGAGGTGATTAGAATGTCTCGTGATTTAAGCATTAAACCAGTTCACATTTGTACGGAATGCAAACCATGATGAAGGACTCCCTTGATTGAAAGATTTAAATAGATTTAGAGTTGTAATGGTGTTTATACTTGTTTGATTCAATCAATATACTAGTTTGTTCAGGCACATGTGTTAATTTCATGATGAATGTGTCAAAAAGTGTGATTGGAGTCAAAAGAGGAGCATTGCTAATGAGAAATGATGGGAGGCTATCTCTAATTTTGAATTCCACAATTAATATCAATAAGAAATGAATTTCAAGATCAAGGACTCCATTGGTTGTTAAATTGAATGAATTCATGTTACAGATGGTCCATGGCCAATTTTTTCATAATGAATATAGTCATTAAGGATGAAGCAAAATTTAATTTCAAGGTGATTGCATGAAAAAAGCCCTGGTAACAATAAGCAGAGCCTAATTCACATGAGGCGATTAGAATGTCTCGTGATTTAAGAATTAAACCAGTTCACATTTGTACGGAATGGATACCATGATGAATGACTCCCTTGATTGACGGATTTAAATAGATTTATAGGTGTAATGGTGTTTATACTTGTTTGATTCAATCAATATACGAGGTTGTTCAGCCACATGTGTTAATTTCATGATGAATGTGTCAAAAAGTGTGTTTGGAGTCAAAAGAGGAGCATTGCTAATGAGAAATGATGGGAGGCTGTCTCTAATTTTGAATTCCACAATTAATATCAACAAGAAATGAATTTCAAGATCAAGGACTCCATTGGTTGTTAAATTGAATGAATTCATGTTACAGATGGTCCGTGGGCATTTTTTTCATAACGAATATAGTCATTAAGGATGAAGGAAAATTTAAATTCAAGGTTATTGCATGAAAAAAGTCTTGGTAACAATAAGAGGAGCCTAATTCACATGAGGTGATTAGAATGTCTCGTGATTTAAGAATTAAAGCAGTTCACATTTGTACAAAATGGAAACCGTGATGAATGACTCCTTTGATTCACGGATTTAAATAGATTTTGACTTGTAATGTTGTTTACACTTGATTGATTTAATCAATATACTAGGTTGTTTAGCCACATGTGTTAATTTCATCATCAATGTTTCAAAAAGTGTGTGTGGAGTCAAAAGAGGAGCCTTGCTGACGACAAATGATGGGAGGCAATCTCTAATTTTGAATTCAACAGTTAATATCAATAAGAAATGAAATTCAAGATCAAGGACTCCATTGTTTGTTAAATTGAATGAATTCATGTTATAGATGGTCCATGGGCATTTTCTTCATAACAAATATAGTCATTAAGGATGAAGCAAAATTTAATTTCAAGGTTAGTGAATGAAAAATGTCCTGGTAACAATAGGAGGAGCCTAATTCACATGAGGTCATTAGAATCTCTCGTGATTGAAGAGTTAAACCAGTTCACATTTGTACAGAATGCAAACCATGATGAATGACTCCCTTGATTGACAGATTTAAATAGATTTAGAGTTGTAATGGTGTTTATACTTGTTTGATTCAATAAATATATACTAGGTTGTTCAGCCACATGTGTTAATTTTCATGATGAATGTGTCAAAAAGTGTGCTTGGAGTCAAAAGAGGAGCATTGCTAATGAGAAATGATGGGAGGCTATCTCTAATTTTGAATTCCACAATTAATATCAATAAGAAATGAATTTCAAGATCAAGGACTCCATTGGTTGTTAAATTGAATGAATTCATGTTATAGATGGTCCATGGCCAATTTTTTCATAATGAATATAGTCATTAAGGATGAAGCAAAATTTAGTTTCAAGGTGATTGCATGAAAAAAGCCCTGGTAACAATAAGCAGAGCCTAATTCACATGAGGCGATTAGAATGTCTCGTCATTTAAGAATTAAACGAGTTCACATTTGTACGGAATGCAAACCATGATGAATGACTCCCTTGATTGACGGATTTAAATAGATTTAGAGGTGTAATGGTGTTTATACTTGTTTGATTCAATCAATATACTAGGTTGTTTAGCCACATGTGTTAATTTCATGATCTATGTGTCAAAAAGTGTGTTTGGAGTCAAAAGAGGAGCATTGCTAATGATAAATGATGGGAGGCTGTCTCTAATTTTTAATTCCACAATTAATATCTATAAGAAATGAATTTCAAGATCAAGGACTCCATTGGTTGTTAAATTGAATGAATTCATGTTATAGATGGTCCGTGGGCATTTTTTTCATAACGAATATAGTCATTAAGGATGAAGCAAAATTTAATTTCAAGGTGATTGCATGAAAAAAGTCCTGGTAACAATAAGAGGAGCCTCATTCACATGAGGCAATTAGAATGTCTCCTGATTTAAGAATTAAACTAGTTCACATTTGTACAGAATGCAAACCATGATGAATGACTCCCTTGATTGACGGATTTAAATAGATTTAGAGTTGTAATGGTGTTTATACTTGTTTGATTCAATCAATATACTAGGTTGTTTAGCCATATGTGTTAATTTCATGATCAATGTGTCAAAAAGTGTGTGTTTAGTCAAAAGAGGTTCCTTGCTAACGACAAATGATGAGAGGCAATCTCTATTTATAAATTCAACAATTAAGATCAATAAGAAATGAAATTCAAGATCAAGTACTCCATTGTTTGTTAAATTGAATGAATTCATGTGATAGATGGTCCATGGGCATTCTTTTCATTACGAATATAGTCATTAAGGATCAAGCAAAATTTAATTTCAAGTTTATTGCATGACAAAAGTCCTGGTAACAATAAGTGGAGCCTAATTCACATGAGGTGATTAGAATGTCTCGTGATTTAAGAATTACACCAGTTCACATTTGTACCGAATGCAAACCATGATGAATGACTCCCTTGATTGACGGATTTAAATAGATTTAGAGTTGTAATGGAGTTTATACTTGTTTGATTCAATCAATATACTAGGTTGTTTAGCTACATGTGCTAATTTCATAATCAATGTGTCAAAAAGTGTATTTGGAGGCAAAAGAGGACAATTGCTAATGAGAAATGATGAGAGGCTATCTCTAATTTTCAATTCCACAATTAATATCAATAAGAAATGAATTTCAAGATCAAGGACTCCATTGGTTGTTAAATTGAATGAATTCATGTTACAGATGGTCCATGGCCAATTTTTTCATAATGAATATAGTCATTAAGGATGAAGCAAAATTTAATTTCAAGGTGATTGCATGCTAAAAGCCCTGGTAACAATAAGCAGAGCCTAATTCACATGAGGCGATTAGAATGTCTCGTGATTTAATAATGAAACCAGTTCACATTTGTACGGAATGCAAATCATGATGAATGACTCCCTTGATTGATGGATTTAAATAGATTTAGAGGTGTAATGGTGTTTATACTTGTTTGATTCAATCAATATACTAGGTTGTTTTTAGCCACATGTGTTAATTTCATGATCAATGTGTCAAAAAGTGTGTTTGGAGTCAAAAGAGGAGCATTGCTAATGAGAAATGATGGGAGGCTGTCTTTAATTTTTAATTCCACAATTAATATCAATAAGAAATGAATTTCAAGATCAAGGACTCCATTGGTTGTTAAATTGAATGAATTCATGTTATAGATGGTCCGTGGGCATTTTTTTCATAACGAATATAGTCATTAAGGATGAAGGAAAATTTAAATTCAAGGTTATTGCATGAAAAAAATCCTGGTAACAATAAGAGGAGCCTAATTCACATGAGGCGATTAGAATGTCTCGTGATATAAGAATTAAATCAGTTCACATTTGCACGAAATGGAAACCGTGATGAATGACTCCTTTGATTCACGGATTTAAATAGATTTTGAGTTGTAATGTTGCTTACACTTCATTGATTTAATCAATATACTAGGTTGTTTAGCCACATGTGTTAATTTCATGATCAATGTGTCAAAAAGTGTGTGTGTGGAGTCAAAATTGGAGCCTTGCTATCGACATATGATGGGAGGCAATCTCTAATTTTGAATTCAATAGTTAATATAAATAAGAAATGAAATTCAAGATCAAGGACTCATTGTTTGTTAAATTGAATGAATTCATGTTATAGATGGTCCATGGGCATTTTTTTCATAACGAATATCGTCATTAAGGATGAAGGAAAATGTAAATTCAAGGTAATTGCATGAAAAAAGTCCTGGTAACAATAAGAGGAGCCTAATTCACATGAGGCGATTGGAATCTCTCGTGATTTAAGAATTAAACCAGTTCACATTTGTACGGAATGCCAACCATGATGAATGACTCCCTTGACTGACGGATTTAAATAGATTTAGAGTTGAAATGGTGTTTATACTTGTTTGATTCAATCAATATACTAGGTTGTTTAGCCACATGTGTTAATTTCATGATCAACGTGTCGAAAAGTGTGTTCGGAGTCAAAAGATGAGCATTGCTAATGAGAAAAGATGGGAGGCAGTCTCTCATTTTGAATTCCATAATTAATATCAATAAGAAATGAATTTCAAGATCAAGGACTCCATTGGTTGTTAAATTGAATGAATTCATGTTATAGATGGTCCATGGGCATTTTTTTCATAATGAATATAGTCATTAAGGATGAAGCAAAATTTAATTTCAAGGTGATCGCATGAAAAAAGTCCTTGTAACAATAAGAGGAGCCTAATTCACATGAGGCAATTAGAATGTCTCGTGGTTTGAGAATTAAACCAGTTCACATTTGTACGGAATGCAAACCATGATGAATGACTCCCTTGATTGACGGATTTAAATAGATTTAGAGGTGTAATGGTGTTTATACTTGTTTGATTCAATCAATATACTAGGTTGTAGAGCCACATGTGTTAATTTCATGATCAATGTGTCAAAAAGTGTGTTTGGAGTCAAAAGAGGAGCATTTCTAATGAGAAATGATGGGAGGCTCTCTCTAATTTTTAATTCCACAATTAATATCAATAAGAAATGAATTTCAAGATCAAGGACTCCATTGGTTGTTAAATTGAATGAATTCGTGTTATAGATGGTCCATGGGCATTTTTTTCATAACGAATATAGTCATTAAGGATGAAGGAAAATTTAAATTCAAGGTTATTGCATGAAAAAAGTCCTGGTAACAATAAGCGAAGCCTAATTGACATGAGGCGATTAGAATGTCTCGTGATTTAAGAATTAAACCAGTTCACATTTGTACGAAATGGAAACCATGATGAATGACTCCTTTGATTCACGGATTTAAATAGATTTTGAGTTGTAATGTTGTTTATACTTGATTGATTTAATCAATATACTAGGTTGTTTACCCACATGTGTTAATTTCATGATCAATGTGTCAAAATGTGTTTGTGGAGTCAAAAGAGGAGCCTTGCTAACGACAACTGATGGGAGGCAATCTCTAATTTTGAATTCAACAATTCATATCAATAAGAAATGAATTTCAAAATCAAGGACTCCATTGGTTGTTAAATTGAATGAATTCATGTTATAGATCGTGCATGGGCATTTTTTTCATAACGAATATAGTCATTAAGGTTGAAGCAAAATTTCATTTCAAGGTTATTGCATGAAAAAAGTCCTGGTAACAATAAGAGGTGCCTAATTCACATGAGGTGATTAGAATCTCTTGTGATTTAAGAATTAAACCAGTTCACATTTGTATGCAATGCAATCCCTGATGAATCACTCCCTTGATTGACGGATTTAAATAGATTTAGAGTTGTAATGGTGTTTATACTTGTTTCATTCAATCAATATACTAGGTTTTTTAGCCACATGTGTTAATTTCATGATCAATGTGTCAAAAAGTGTGTGTGGAGTCAAAAGAGGAGCCTTGCTAATGACAACTAATGGGAGGCAATCTCTAATTTTGAATTCAACAATTAATATCAATAAGAAATGAAATTCAAGATCAAGGACTCCATTGTTTGTTAAATTGAATGAATTCATGTTATTGATGGTCCATGGGCATTTTCTTCATAACAAATATAGTCATTAACGATGAAGCAAAATTTAATTTCAAGGTTAGTGAAAGAAAAAAGTCCTGGTAACAATAAGAGGAGCCTAATTCACATGAGGTGATTAGAATCTCTTGTGATTTAAGAATTAAACCAGTTCACATTTGTACACAAGGCAAACCATGATGAATGACTCCCTTGATTGATGGATTTAAATAGATTTAGAGTTGTAATGGTGTTTATACTTGTTTGATTCAATTAATATACTAGGTTGTTTAGCCACATGTGTTAATTTCATGATCAACGTGTCGAAAAGTGTGTTTGGAGTCAAAAGAGGAGCATTGCTAATGAGAAATGATGGGAGGCTGTCTTTGATTTTCAATTCAACAACTAATATCAATAAGAAATGAAATTCAAGATCCAGGACTCCATTGTTTGTTAAATTGAATGAATACTTGTTATAGATGGTCCATTGGCATTTTTTTCATAACAACTATAGTCATTAATGATTAAGCAAAACTTAATTTGAAGGTTATGGCATGAAAAATAGTCCTGGTAACAATAAGAGGAGCCTAATTTACATGAGGTGATTAGAATGTCTCGTAATATAAGAATTAAACTTGTTCACATTTGTACAGAATGCAAACCATGATGAATGACTCCTTTGATTGACGGATTTAAATAGATTTAGAGTTTTAATGGTCTTTATACTTGTTTGATTTAGTCAATATACTATGTTGTTTAGCCACATGTGTTAATTTCATGATCAATGTGTCAAAAAGAGTGTTTGCAGTCAAAAGAAGAGCATTGCTAAAGTGAAATAATTGGGAGGCTATCTCTGATTTTGAATTCAACAACTAATATCAATAAGAAATGAAATTCAAGATCCAGGACTCCATTGTTTGTTAAATTGAATGAATTCATGTTATAGATGGTCCATTGGCATTTTTTCCACAAGGAATATAGTCATTGAGGATGAAGCAAAAGTTAATTTCAATGTTATTGCATGAAAAATAGTCCTGGTAACAATAAGAGGAGCCTAATTTACATGAGGTAATTAGAATGTCTCGTGATTTAACGATTAAACCAGTTCACATTTGTACAAAATGCAAACAATGATGAATGACTCCTTTAATTGACGGAGTGGAATAGATTTAGACTTTGAATGGTCTTTATACTTGTTTGATTCAATCAATATACTAAGTTGTTTAGCCGCACGTGTTAATTTCATCATCAATGTGTCAAAAAGTGTGTTTGGAGTCAGAAGAGGAGCATTGCTAATGAGAAATGATGGAAGGCTGTCTCTAATTTTGAATTCAACAATTAATATCAATAAGAAATGAAATTCAAGATCCAGGACTCAATTGTTTGTTAAATTGAATGAATTCATGTTATAAATGGTCCATGGGCATTTTTTTCATAAAGAATATAGTCATTAAGAATGAAGCAAGATTTTATTTCAAGGTTGTTGTATGAAAAATAGTACTGCTAACAATTAGAGGATCCTAATTCACATGAGGTGGTTAGAATGTCTCATGATTTAAGAATTAAACCTGTTCACATTTGTACAGAATGCAAACCATGATGAATGACTCCTTTGATTGACAGATTTAAATAGATTTAGAGTTTTAATGGTCTTTATACTTGTTTGATTTAGTCAATATACTATGTTGTTTAGCCACATGTGTTAATTTCATGATCAATGTGTCAAAAAGTGTGTTTGCAGTCAAAAGAAGAGCATTGCTAAAGTGAAATGATTGGGAGGCTGTCTCTGATTTTGAATTCAACAACTAATATCAATAAGAAATGAAATTCAAGATCCAGGACTCCATTGTTTGTTAAATTGAATGAATTCATGTTATAAATGGTCCATTGGCATTTTTTCCACAAGGAATATAGTCATTAAGGATGAAGCAAAAGTTAATTTCAAGGTTATTGCATGAAAAATAGTCCTGGTAACAATAAGAGGAGCCTAATTTACATGAGGTAATTAGAATGTCTCGTGATTTAACATTAAACCAGTTCACATTTGTACAGAATGCAAACAATGATGAATGACTCCTTTGATTGACGGAGTGAAATATATTTAGACTTTGAATGGTCTTTATACTTGTTTGAATCTATCAATATAATATGTTGTTTGGCCACATGTGTTAATTTCATGATGAATTTGTCAAAAAGTGTGTTTGGAGTCAGAGGAGGAGCATTGCCAATAAGAAATGATGGAAGGCTGTCTCTAATTTTGAATTCAACAATTAATATCAATAAGAAATGAAATTTCAGATCCAGGACTCGATTGTTTGTTAAATTGAATGAATTCATGTTATAGATGGTCCATGGGCATTTTTTGTCATAAAGAATATAGTCATTAAGGATGAAGCAAAATTTTATTTCAAGGTTGTTGTATGAAAAATAGTACTGGTAACAATTAGAGGAGCCTAATTCACATGAGGTGGTTAGAATGTCTAATGATTTAAGAATTAAACCTGTTCACATTTGTACAGAATGGAAACCATGATGAATGACTCCTTTGATTGACGGATTGAAATAGATTTAGAGTTTTAATGGTCTTTATACTTGTTTGATTTAGTCAATATACTAGGTTGTTTAGCCACATGTGTTAATTTCATGATCAATGTGTCAAAAAGTGTGTTTGGAGTCAAAAGAGGAGCATTGCCAATGAGAAATGATGGGAGGCTGTTTCTGATTTTGAATTCAACAATTAATATCGATAAGAAATGAAATTCAAGATCAAGGACTCCATTGTTTGTTAAATTGAATGAAGTCATGTTATGGATGGTCTATGGGCATTTCTTTCATAACAAATATAGTCATTAAAGATGAAGCAAAACTTAATTTGAAGGTTATTGCATGAAAAATAGTCCTGGTAACAATAAGACGAGCCTAATTCACTTGAGGTGGTTAAAATGTCTCATGATTTAAGAATTAAACCTGTTCACATTTGTACAGAATGCAAACCATGATGAATGACTACTTTGATTGATGGAATTAAATAGATTTAGAGTTTTAATGGTCTTTATACTTGTTTGATTTAATCAATATAGAAGGTTGTTTAGCCACATGTGTGAATTTCATGATCAATGTGTCAAAAAGTGTGTTTGGAGTCAAAAGAGGAGCATTGCTAGTGAG
Organism: Ceriops zippeliana; assembly: GCA_037897445.1. Lineage (NCBI taxonomy): Eukaryota > Viridiplantae > Streptophyta > Magnoliopsida > Malpighiales > Rhizophoraceae > Ceriops > Ceriops zippeliana. The sequence goes on along the minus strand of JBAPLH010000886.1, from coordinate 47,950 downwards.
AAATGATGAGAAGCTGTCTCTAATTTTGAATTCAACAATTAATATCAATAAGAAATGAAATTCAAGATCAAGGACTCCATTGTTTGTTCAATTGAATGAATTCATGTTATAGATGGTCCTTGGGAATTTTTTTCATAGCAAATATAGTCATTAATGATGAAGCAAAAGTTAATTTCAAGGTTATTGCATGAAAAATAGTCTAGGTAACAATTAGAGGAGCCTAATTTACATGAGTTGATTAGAATGTCTCGTGATTTAAGAATTAAACCTGTTCACATTTGTACGGAATGGAAACCATGATGAATGACTCCTTTGATTGACGGATTGAAATAGATTTAGAGTTTTAATGGTCTTTATACTTGTTTGAATCAATCAATATAATATGTTGTTTGGCCACATGTGTTAATTTCATGATGAATTTGTCAAAAAGTGTGTTTGGAGTCAGAGGAGGAGCATTACCAATGAAAACTGATGGAAGGTTGTCTCTAATTTTGAATTCAACAATTAATATCAATAAGAAATGAAATTTCAGGTCCAGGACTCCATTGTTTGTTAAATTGAATGAATTCATGTTATAGATGGTCCATGGGCATTTTTTTCATAAAGAATATAGTCATTAAGGATGAAGCAAAATTTTATTTCAAGGTTGTTGCATGAAAAGTAGTATTGGTAACAATAAAAGGAGCCTAATTCACATGAGGTGGTTAGAATGTCTCGTGATTTAAGAATTAAACCTGTTCACATTTGTACAGAATGGAAACCATGATGAATGACTCCTTTGATTGACGGATTGAAATAGATTTAGAGTTTTAATGGTCTTTATACTTGTTTGATTTAGTCAATATACTAGGTTGTTTAGCCACATGTGTTAATTTCATGATCAATGGGTCAAAAAGTGTGTTTGGAGTCAAAAGAGGAGCATTGCCAATGAGAAATGATGGGAGGTTGTCTCTGATTTTGAATTCAACAATTAATATCGATAAGAATTGAAATTCAAGATCACGGACTCCATTGTTTGTTAAATGGAATGAAGTCATGTTATGGATGGTCTATGGGCATTTCTTTAATAACAAATATAGTCATTAAAGATGAAGCAAAACTTAATTTGAAGGTTATTGCATGAAAAATAGTCCTGGTAACAATAAGAGGAGCCTAATTCACATGAGGTGGTTAGAATGTCTCATGATTTAAAAATTAAACCTGTTCACATTTGTACAGAATGCAAACCATGATGAATGACTACTTTGATTGACGCATCTAAATAGATTTAGAGTTTTAATGGTCTTTATACTTGTTTCATTCAATCAATATACTAGGTTGTTTAGCCACATTTGTCAATTTCATGATCAATGTGTCAAAAAGTGTGTTTGGAGTCAAAAGAGGAGCATTGCTAATGAGAAATGATGGGAGGCTGTCTCTGATTTTCAATTCAACAACTAATATCAATAAGAAATGAAATTCAAGATCCAGGACTCCATTGTTTGTTAAATTAAATGAATTCTTGTTATAGATGGTCCATGGGCATTTTTTTCATAACAACTATAGTCATTAATGATAAAGCAAAACTTAATTTGAAGGTTATGGCATGAAAAATAGTCCTGGTAACAATAAGAGGAGCCTAATTTACATGAGGTAATTAGAATGTCTCGTGATTTAAGAATTAAACTTGTTCACATTTATACAAAATGGAAACCATGATGAATGACTCCTTTCATTAACGAATTTAAATAGATTTAGAGTTTTAATGGTCTTTATACTTGTTTGATTTAGTCAATATACTATGTTGTTTAGCCACATGTGTTAATTTCATGATCAATGTGTCAAAAAATGTGTTTGCAGTCAAAAGAAGAGCATTGCTAAAGTGAAATGATTGGGATGCTGTCTATAATTTTGAATTAAACAATTAATATCAATAAGAAATGAAATTCAAGATCAAGGACACCATTATTTGTGAAATTGAATGAATTCATGTTATAGATGGTCCTTTGGCATTTTTTTCCATAAGGAATATAGTCATTAATGATGAAGCAAAAGTTAATTTCAAGGTTATTGCATGAAAAATAGTCCTGGTAAGAATTAGAGGAGCCTAATTTACATGAGGTGATTAGAATGTCTAGTGATTTAAGAATTAAACTTGTTCACATTTGTACGGAATGGAAACCATGATGAAAGACTCCTTTGATGGATGGATTGAAATAGATTTAGAGTTTTAATCGTCTTTATACTTGTTTGAATCAATAAATATAATATGTTGTTTGGCCACATGTGTTAATTTCATGATGAATTTGTCAAAAAGTGTGTTTGGAGTCAGAAGAGGAGCATTGCCAATGAGAAATGATGGAAGACTGTCTCTAATTTTGAATTCAACAATTAATATCAATAAGAAATGAAATTTAAGATCCAGGACTCCATTGTTTGTTAAATTGAATGAATTCATGTTATCGATGGTAAATGGGCATTTTTTCATAACAAAATAGTAATTAGGGATGAAGCAAAATCTTATTTCAAGGTGATTGCATGAAAAATAGTACTGGTAACAATAAAAGGAGCCTAATTCACATGAGGAGGTTAGAATATCTCGTGATTTAAGAATTAAACCAGTTCATATTTGTTTGGAATGCAAACCATGATGAATGACTCCTTTGACTGATGGATTTTAATGAATTTAGAGTTTTAATTGTCTTTATAGTTGTTTGATTCAATCAATATACTAGGTTCTTTAGCCACATTTGTTAATTTCATGATCAATGTGTCAAAAAGTGTGTTTGGAGTCAAAAGAGGAGCATTGCTAATGAGAAATGATGGGAGGCTGTCTCTGATTTTCTATTCAACAACTAATATCAATAAGAAATGAAATTCAAGATCCAGGACTCCATTGTTTGTTAAATTGAATGAATTCTTGTTATAGACGGTCCATGGGCATTTTTTTCATAACGAATATAGTCATTAAGGGTAAAGCAAAAGTTAATTTTGATGTTATTGCATGAAAAATAGTTCTAGTAGCAATAAGAGGAGTCTAATTTACATGAGGTGATTAGAATGTCTCGTGATTTAAGAATTAAACCTGTTCACATTTGTACGTAATGCAAACCATGATGAATGACTCCTTTGATTGACAGATTTAAATAGATTTAGTGTTTTAATGGTCTTTATACTTGATTGATTTAATCAATATACTAGGTTGTTTATCCACGTGTGTTAATTTCATGATCAATGTGTCAAAAAGTGTGTTTGGAGTCAGAAGAGGAGCATTGCTAATGAGAAATGATGGGAGGCTATCTCCGATTTTCAATTCAACAACTAATATCAATAAAAAATGAAATTCAAGATCCAGGACTCCATTGTTTGTTAAATTGAATGAATTCTTGTTATAGATGGTCCATGGGCATTTTTTTTCATAATGAATATAGTCATTAAGGATAAAGCAAAAGTTAATTTTGAGGTTGTTGCATGAAAAATAGTTCTAGTAGCAATAAGAGGAGCCTAATTTACATGAGGTGATTAGAATGTCTCGTGATTTAAGAATTAAACCTGTTCACAATTGTACGGAATGCAAACCATGATGAATGACTCCTTTGATTGACAGATTGAAATAGATTTAGTGTTTTAATGGTCTTTATACTTGATTGATTTAATCAATATACTAGGTTGTTTAGCCACATGTGTTAATTTGATGATCAATGTGTCAAAATGTGTGTTTGGAGTCAGAAGAGGAGCATTGCTAATGAGAAATGATGGGAGGCTATCTCCGATTTTCAATTCAACAACTAATATCAATAAGAAATGAAATTCAAGATCCAGGACTCCATTGTTTGTTAAATTGAATGAATTCTTGTTATAGATGGTCCATGGGCATTTTTTTCAAAATGAATATAGTCATTAAGGTTAAAGCAAAAGTTAATTTCGAGGTTATTGCATGAAAAATAGTTTTAGTAGCAATAACAGGAGCCTAATTTACATGAGGTGATTAGAATGACTAGTGATTTAAGAATTAAACCTGTTCACATTTGTACGGAATGCAAACCATGATGAATGACTCCTTTGATTGACGGATTTAAATAGATTTAGAGTTTTAATGGTCTTTATACTTGTTTGATTTAGTCAATATGCTAGGTTGTTTAGCCACATGTGTTAATTTCATAATAAATGTGTCAAAAAGTGTGTTTGCAGTCAAAAGATGAGCATTGCTAATAAGAAATGATGGAAGGCTGTCTCTAAATTTGAATTCAACAATTAATATCGATAAGAAATGAAATTCAAGATCCAGGACTCCATTGTTTGCTAAATTGAATGAATTCATGTTATAGATGGTCCATGGGCACTTTTTTCATAATGAATATAGTCATTAAGGATGAAGCAAAATTTTATTTCAAGGTTGTTGCATGAAAAATAGTACTGGTAACAATAAAAGGAGCCTACTTCACATGAGGTGGTTAGAATGTCTCGTGATTGAAGAATTAAACCAATTCATATTTGTACCGAATGCAAAGCATGATGAATGACTCCTTTGACTAACAGATTTAAATGGATTTAGAGTTTTAATTGTCTTTATAGATGTTTGATTCAATCAATATACTAGGTTGTTTAGACACATGTGTTAATATCATGGTTAATGTGTCAAAGAGTGTGTTTGGAGTCAAAAGAGGAGCATTGCTAATGATGAATGATGGGAGGCTGTCTATAATTTTGAATTCAACGATTAATATTGATAAGAAATGAAATTCAATATCAAGGACTCCATTGTTTGTTAAATTGAATGAATTCATGATATAGATGGTCCATTGGCATTTTTTTCATAACAAATATAGTCATTAATGATGAAGCAAAAGGTAATTTCAAGGTTATTGGAAAAAAAAAATAGTCCTGGTAACAATAAGAGGAGCCTATTTACATGTGGTGACTAGAATGTCTCGTGATGCAAGAATTAAAACAGTTCACATTTGTACAAAATGCAAATAATGATGAATGACTCCTTTGATTGATAGATTTAGAGTTTTAATGGTCTTTATACTTGTTTGATTTAGTCAATATACTAGGTTGTTTAGTCACATGTTTTAATTTCATGATCAATGTGCCAAAAATTGTGTTTGGAGTCAAAAGAAGAGCATTGCTAATGAGAAATGATGGGAGGTAGTCTCTAAGTTTGAATTCAACAATTAATATCGATAAGAAATGAAATTCAAGATCAAGGACTCCATTGTTTGTTAAATTGAATGAAGTCATGTTATGGATGGTCTATGGGCATTTCTTTCATAACAAATATAGTCATTAAAGATGATGCAAAACTTAATTTGAAGGTTATTGCATGAAAAATAGTCCTGGTAAAAATAAGAGGAGCCTAATTCACATGAGGTGGTTAGAATGTCTAATGATTTAAGAATTAAACCTGTTCACATTTGTACGGAATGCAAACCATGATGAATGACTACTTTGATTGACGGATTTAAATAGATTTAGAGTTTTAATGGTGTTTGTTGGAGATTGAAAGAGTAAATGTTGGAGATTGAAAGAGTAATAATCCTTCTTCTTCTGAATAATACATTAGACAATAGCTTTATAGATGCTAGACCTAGTAAAAAAGGAAAGTAATAAAAGGTAAAAATACATCAAATCCCATAACTTATGGGACCTTAAAAAACCTACCTAAATTAGTTTATTCCTAAAGATATATTCTAAAAATAGCTAACTATGCACAACATAAGCCACTAATCACGTTTTCCTACACTCCCCCTCAAGCTGGTGAATAGGCATTTTCCATTCCCAGCTTGGATATTATATTTTGAAACACCGAACTGGTTAACCCTTTGGTGAGTACATCCGCAAGCTGGCTGTGTGTAGGCATGTAAGGGGTACAAATCAACCCGCTCTCCATGTGTTTCTTTGATAAAGTGTCTGTCGACTTCAATGTGCTTTGTTCGATCATGTTGTACTGGGTTGTGAGCTATGCTGATTGCAGACTTGTTTGTCACAATCGAGTCTTATTGAGCCATCCCATTTAATCCTCAAGTCTTCTAGAATGATTTTTTTAAACCAAAGTACTTCACACACACCTTGAGCCATTGCTCGAAATTCTGCTTCTGCACTAGACCTGGCCACTACATTCTGTTTTTTACTCCTCCATGTCACAAGGTTTCCACCAAGAAAGGTGCAATATCCAGTGGTTGACTTTCTATCAACAATTGACCCAGCATAATCAGCATCTGTGTATGTCTCAAGTACTAAACCTCCGTTCCTTTTGAATAAAATACCTTTTCCTGGTACTCCCTTAAGGTACTGTAATACTCGGTAAGCTGCTTGTAGATGAACTTCCTTTGGGTTATGCATGAATTGGCTAATCACACTAACTGCATATGTTATATCTGGTCGTGTGTGAGACAAATAAATAAGTCTTCCTACAAGGCGTTGATATGTTGCCTTGTCTACCGCAACATCCTCCTCTGCTTTTCCAAGTTTGACATTCTGATCTATTGGAGTACTTGCTGGTTTGCATGCTGTCATGCCTGTTTCCTTTAGGAGATCCGTGACATACTTTTGTTGGGAGATAAAAAATGCCTTGCTTAGAGTGAGCAACCTCAATCCCAAGAAAATATTTGAGCCTTCCTAACACCTTGATCTCAAATTCCTTGCCCAAACAATGACTCAAGATTTGTTTTTCTTTGTCATCATCTCCTGTCACTATTATGTCATCAACATAAACCAAGAGAGCTGTGACTCCCCCTGACCTTGAGTGTTTAATGAACAATGTATGATCCCCTCGGCTTTGTTTGTATCCCATAGCTATCATAACTCTAGCAAATCGTCCGAACCATGCTCGTGGTGATTGTTTTAGACCATATAAGGCTTTCTTTAATTTACACACAGTTTGAGAATCCAAGTTCTTCCTATAACCTGGTGGGACCTCCATATAAATTTCTTCCTCTAGTTCTCCATGCAAGAATGCATTTTTTACATCGAATTGCTGTAATTCCCAACCATAGTTAGCTGCCAACGACAATAAAACTCTAACAGTATTCATTTTTGCAACTGGTGCAAAAGTTTCCAGATAATCAATTCCATAGCTTTGAGTATATCCTTTGGCTACTAACCTTGCTTTGTATCTTTCTATTGATCCATCTGCTCTATACTTTATTGTATACACCCATTTACACCCCTATAGGCTTCTTTCCCCACTGGTAACTTTACCAACTCCCAGGTTTTATTTTTTTCTCAAGTGCCTCCATTTCCACATTCATAGCTTGTTTCCATTTCTCGTTGGACAACGCCTCGGATAAGGTGGTAGGAATGGTAATGGTGTTTAAGCTAACAAGGAAGGATCGATGAGATGGTGAAAATTTCTTAAAAGACATAAAGTGTGCAAGAGGATATAAAGGTTGTTTTGTGCACTCTCTTGTTGCTTTCCTAATAGCAATGGGAAGATCCTGGTCATTCCTACTCATATGAAATTCAGTTTCATTTTGCAATGTAGGATTAGGTTGTTTTGTGCACTCCCTTGTTGCTTTCCTAATAGCAATGGGAAGATCCTGGTCATCCTTACTCATATGAAATTCAGTTTCATTTTGCAATGTAGGATTAGATATTGTTACCCTCATTTCTCAGGACTTGGGTTGGACTCTTGGACCTGCATAAATTCAGGAACGATCATCTTCTTCCTTGTGAACACCTTGCCCTTGCCAAAAACTTACATTCTCAGGTGCAGAATCTGGTTTTTCTTTGAGGATTTTCAGACATATGGTTTGGTTCATTTTCAACTATGTGTTTAGGAAGATTTTCAGGCACACGGTTTGGTATAATGGGACAAGATGAACTGGATGGTTTACACATGGACAGTGGTGATAGATCAAGTAAAACATCCTCATCCTTATTTTCTATTGTTAAATTCTCCCCCTGAAAATAAGGATGGGTGAAGTAAGACTCATGTTCATTGAAAGTGACATCTATTGAGACATAGAACTTCCTTGATGGAGGATGGTAGCACTTATACCCCTTTTGAGTTGAGGAATACCCCACAAAGACACATTTTATTGCCCTTGGATCTAATTTCCCTTTTAGTTGGACAGTGAACATGAACAAATGATACACACCCAAATATTCTAGGAACAAGGTTATTTGTAGTTTGTAGGTCAGCGTAGAATGTGGAGAGTATTTCCATAGGACTTTTGAATCCCAAAACTCTAGATGGCAAACGATTTATGAGATGGGCAGCAGTGAGAACTGCTTCCCCCCAAAAATTTTTAGGCACATTGTTTTGGAACATAAAAAGGCTCGAGTTTTTTCAAGAAGGTGACCATTTTTCCTTTCCGCTACTCCATTTTGTTGTGGGGTATTGACACAAGATGATTCATGTACTATACCTTCCTTTTGAAAATATGGAGTTAGGGTTTGATTGAAATATTCCCTAGCATTATCTGACCTAAACCTTTTGATATTGATTCCAAATTGATTTTTGACCATGGAGAAAAAATTTGGGAGAACAGTAATAACATCTGATTTATGCTTGAGTAGAAAAATCCAGGCAACACAAGTACAATCATCAATAAATGAAACAAACCATCTTGCTCCAGAAATATTAGGAATAGACGTAGGACCCCAAATATCACTATGAACAAGATAGAAAGGAACAGAACTCTTTTTGTTACTGGCTGGAATTGGTATACGCTTATGTTTAGCAAGTTCACATACCTCACAATGAAAGGTTTCAACATTTAGATTTTTAAAACAAAGAAGGAAACAGAATTTCAATAATTCTAAAAGATGGATGTCCAAGTCGGCGATGATGGAGCCAAACTTTCTCTTTATTGGATGAAAGATTTTCTGACATAAAAGAATGGGATAATCTGCCCTTAGTAATGTTTAACTGACTTGGTGTTTCAAGGTAGTAGAGACCATACCGTTCTTTAGCATGTCCAATCATCTTCCCCGAATCCTTGTCCTGAAATTCACAATAGTCGTGATGAAAAACCACATTGCAGTATAAATCTTGAGTAAGTTTTTGTATAGAAATCAAATTTGTGGACAGTTTAGGGACATGGAGGACATTTTTTAGGACCAGTGATGGACCTATTTTAACATTCCCTACACCGGCTACAGTGGTCACCGAACCGTCTGCTGTGGCTATTTTCCTACTGCTTGGACACGGGGAATACGTGGAAAAAATATTTGGTAAGTGAGTCATATGGTCAGTTGCTCCTGAGTCCATGACCCGGGAGTTGGCAAAGGTTGTACCCGAAACATTTAACCCAATGGAGAATGGAAACTCACCTGAATATGCCAAATAACAGGTACCTGAGGGTGTTTCAAGGTTGTTGATAAGTGATCCTGTCCCTGCAACCTCAGACATCTTTTATGAAAAAACTAACAATTCTAGGCAATTAAGGCCTTATCCTGTCCCTGCAACCTCAGACATCTTTTATGAAAAAAAAAAACAATTCTAGGCAATTAAGGCCTTCCACGTGAAGTAGGGATCACCAGCAATAAAGGCTAGCAATCTGTTTTGATGTCAAAGAAAAGAAAAGAAAATAGAAGGAAGAAGACTAAGAAGAACAAAGGCTCTGATACCATGTTGGAGATTGAAAGAGTAAATGTTGGAGATTGAAAGAGTAATAATCCTTCTTCTTCTGAATAATACATTAGACAATAGCTTTATAGATGCTAGACCTAGTAAAAAAGGAAAGTAATAAAAGGTAAAAATACATCAAATCCCATAACTTATGGGACCTTAAAAAACCTACCTAAATTAGTTTATTCCTAAAGATATATTCTAAAAATAGCTAACTATGCACAACATAAGCCACTAATCACGTTTTCCTACAGTGTTTATACTTGTTTGATTTAATCAATATACTAGGTTCTTTAGCCACATTTGTTAATTTCATGATCAATGTGTCAAAAATTGTGTTTGGAGTCAAAAGAGGAGCATTGCTAATGAGAAATGATGGGAGGCTGTCTCTGATTTTCTATTCAACAACTAATATCAATAAGAAATGAAATTCAAGATCCAGGACTCCATTGTTTGTTAAATTGAATGAATTCTTGTTATAGACGGTCCATGCTCATTTTTTTCATAACGAATATAGTCATTAAGGATAAACAAAAGTTAATTTTGATGTTATTGCATGAAAAATAGTTCTAGTAGCAATAAGAGGAGTATAATTTACATGAGGTGATTAGAATGTCTCCTGATTTAAGAATTAAACTTGTTCACATTTGTACGTAATGCAAACCATGATGAATGACTCCTTTGATTGACAGATTTAAATAGATTTAGTGTTTTAATGGTCTTTATACTTGATTGATTTAATCAATATACTAGGTTGTTTAGCCACATGTGTTAATTTCATGATCAATGTGTCAAAAAGTGTGTTTGGAGTCAGAAGAGGAGCATTGCTAATGAGAAATGATGGCATGCATTTTCTAATTTTGAATTCAACAATTAATATCAATAAGAAATGAAATTCAAGATCAAGGACTCCATTGTTTGTTAAATTGAATGAATTCATGTTATAGATGGTGCATGACATTTTTTTCATAACAAATATAGTGACTAAGGATGAAGCAAAATTTTATTTCAAGGTTATGGCATGAAAATAGTCCTCGTAACAAGAAGAGGAGCCTAATTCACATGAGGTGATTAGAATATCTCGTGATTGAAGAATTAAACCTGTTCACATTTGTACGGAATGCAAACAATGATGAATGACTCCTTTGTTTGATGGATTTAAATAGATTTAGAGTTTTAATGGTCTTTATACTTGTTTGATTCAATCAATATACTAGGTTGTTTAGCCATATGTGTTAGTTTCATGATCAATGTGTCAAAAAGTGTGTTTTGAGCGAAAAAAGGAGCATTGCTAAAGAGAAATGATGGGAGGCTGTCTCTAATTTTGAATTCAACAATTAATATCAATAAGAAATGAAATTCAATATCCAGGACTCCATTGTTTGTTAAATTGATTGAATTCATGTTATAGATAGTCCATGGGCATTTTTTCCATAATGAATATAGTCATTAAGGATGAAGGAAAATTTAATTTCAAGGTTATTGCATGAAAAATAGTCCTGGTAACAATAAGTGGAGCCTAATTTACATAAGGTGATTAGAATGTCTCGTGATTTAAGAATTAAACCTATTCACATTTGTATGCAAACCATGATGAATGACTCCTTTGATTGACGGACTTAAATAGATTTAGAGTTTTAATGGTCTTTATACTTGCTTGATTCAATCACTATACTAGGGTGTTTAGCCACATGTGTTAATTTCATGATCAATGTGTCAAAAAGTGTGTTTGGAGTCAAAAGAGGAGCATTGCTAGTGAGAAACGATGGGAGGCTGTCTCTAATTTTGAATTCAACAATTAATATCAATAAGAAATGAAATTCAAGATCAAGGACTTCATTGTTTGTTAAATTGAATGAATTCATGTTATAGATGGTCCATGGGCATTTTTTCATAACAAATATAGTCATTAATGATGAAGCAAAAGTTAATTTCAAGGTTATTGCATAAAAAATAGTCGTGGTAACAATAAGAGAAGCCTAATTTACATGAGGTGATTTGAATGTCTCGTGATTTAAGAATTAAACCTGTTCACATTTGTACGGAATGCAAACCATGATGAATGACTCATTTTATTGACGGACTTAAATAGATTTAGAGTTTTAATGGTCTTTATACTTGTTTGATTCAATCAATATACTAGGTTATTTGGCCACATGAGTTAATTTCATGATCAATGCGTCAAAAAGTGTGTTTGGTGTCAGAATAGGAGCATTGCTAATGAGAAATGATGGTAGACATTTTCAAATTTTGAATTCAACAATTAATAACAACAAGAAATGAAATTCAAGATCAAGGACTCCATTGTTTGTTAAATTGAATGAATTCATGTTATAGATGGTACATGGGCATTTGTTTCGTAACAAATGTAGTCATTAATGATAAAGCAAAAGTTAACTTGAAGGTTATGGCATGAAAAATAGTCCTGGTAACAATAAGAGGAGCCTAATTTAGATGAGGTGATTAGAATGTCTCATGATTTAAGAATTAAACCTGTTCACATTTTTACGGAATGCAAACCATGATCAATGACTCCTTTGATTGACAGAATTAAAAAGATTTAGAGTTTTAATGGTCTTTGTACTTGATTGATTTAATCAATATACTCGGTTGGTTAGCCACATGTGTTAATTTCATGATCCATTTGTCAAAAAGTGTGTTTGGAGTCAAAAGAGGAGCATTGCTAATGAGAAATGATGGGAGGCTCTCTCTGATTTTGAATTCACCAACTAATATCAATAAGAAATGAAATTCAAGATCCAAGACTCCATTCTTTGTTAAATTGAATGAATTCATGTTATAGATGGTCCATGGGCATTTTTTTCATAACGAATATAGTCATTAAGGATGAAGCAAAAGTTAATTTCAAGGTTGTTGCATGAAAAATAGTCCTGGTAACAATAAGAGGAGCCTAATTTGCATGAGGTGATTAGAGTGTCTCATGATTTAAGCATTAAACCTGTTCACATTTGTACGGAATGCAAACCATGATGAATGACTCCTTTGATTGACGGACTTAAATAGATTTAGACTTTTAATGGTCTTTATACTAGTTTGATTTAATCAATACACTAGGTTCTTTAGCCACATGTGTTAATTCCATGATCAATGAGTCAAAAAGTGTGTTTGGAGTCAAAAGTTGAGCATTGCTAATGAGAAATGATGGGAGGCAGTTTCTAATTTTGAATTCAACAATTAATATCGATAACGAATGAAATTCAAGATCAAGGACACCATTGTTTATTAAATTGAAAGAAGTCATGTTATAGATGGTCCATGGGCTTTTCTTTCATAACAAATATAGTCATTAAACATGAAGCAAAACTTACTTTCAAGGTTATTTCATAAAAAATAGTCCTGGTAACGATAAAAGGAGCCTAATTCACATGAGGTGGTTTGAATGTCCCATGATTTAAGAATTAAACCTGTTCATATTTGTACGGAGTGCAAACCATGATAAATGACTCCTTTGATCGACGGATTTAAATAGATTTAGAGTTTTAATGGTCTTTATACTTGTTTGATTTGATCAATATACTAGGTTGTTCAGCCAGATGTGTTATTTTCATGATCAATTTGGCAAAAACTATTTTTGGAGTCAAAAGACGAGCATTGCTAAAGAGAAATGATGGGAGGCATTCCCTAATTTTTGAATTCAACAATTAATATCAATAAGAAATGAAATTCAAGATCAAGGACTCCATTGTTTGTTAAATTGAATGAATTCATGTTATAGATGGTCCATGGGCATTTTTTTCATAACAAATATAGTCACTAAGGATGAAGCAAAATTTTATTTCAAGGATATTGCATGAAAAATGGTCCTGGTAACAATAAGAGGAGCCTAATTCACATGAGGTGATTAGAATGTCTCATAACTTAAGAACTAAACCTATTCACATTTCTACGGAATGCAAACAATGATGAATGACTCCTTTGATTGACGGATTTAATTAGATTTAGCGTTTTAATGGTCTTTATGCTTGTTTGATTCAATCACTATACTAGGTTATTTAGCCAGATATGTTAATTTCATGATCAATGTGTCAAAAAGTGTGTTTTGGACGCAAAAAAGAGGAGCATTGCTAATGAGAAATGATGGGAGGCATTCTCTAATTTTGAATTCAACAATTAATATCCATAAAAAATGAAATTCAAGATCAAGGACTGCATTGTTTGTTAAATTGGATAAATTCATGTTATAGATGGTCCATGGGCATTTTTTTCATAACGAATATAGTCATTAAGGATGAAGCAAAATTTAATTTCAAGGTTATTGCATGAAAAATAGTCCTGGTAACAATAAGAGGAGCCTAATTTACATAAGGTATTTAGAATGTCTCGTGATTTAAGAATTAAACCAGTTCACATTTGTATAGAATGCAAACCATGATGAATGACTCCTTTGATTGATGGATTTAAATAGATTTAGAGTTTTAATGGTCTTTATACTTGTTTGATTCGATCTATATACTAGGTAGTTTAGCCAAATGTGTTAATTTCGTGATCAATGTGGCAAAAACAGTTTTTGGATCAAAAGAGGAGCATTGCTAATGAGAAATGATAGGAGGCATTCTCTAATTTTGAATTCAAAAATTAATATTAATAAGAAATGAAATTCAAGATCAAGGACTCCATTTTTTGTTAAATTGAATAAATTCATGTTATAGATGGTCCATGGGCATTTGTTTCATAACAAATATAGTCACTAAGGATGAAGCAAAATTTTATTTCAAGGTTATTGCATGAAAAATGGTTCTGGTAACAATAAGAGGAGCCTAATTCACATGAGGTGATTAGAATATCTCATCACTTAAAAATTAAACCTGTTCGCATTTCTACGGAATGCAAACAATGATGAATGACTCCTTTGGCTGACGGATTTAAATAGATTTAGAGTTTTAATGGTCTTTTTACTTGTTTGATTACATCAATATACTAGGTTGTTTAGCCACATGTGTTAATTTCATTATCAATGTGTCAAAAAGTATTTTTGGAGACAAAAGAGGAGCATTGCTAGTGAGAAATAATGGGAGGCATTCTCTAATTTTGAATTCAACAATTAATATCAATAACAAATGAAATTCAAGATCCAGGACTCCATTGTTTGTTAAATTGAATGAATTCATGTTATAGATTGTCTATGGGCATTTTTTTCATAACGAATATAGTCATTAAGGATGAAGCAAAATTTAATTTCAAGGTTATTGCATGAAAAATAGTCCTGGCAACAATAAGAGGAGCCTAATTTACATGAGGTCATTAGAATGTCTCGTGATTTAAGAATTAAACCAGTTCACATTTGTACAGAATGCGAACCATTATGAATAACTCCTTTGATTGACGGATTTACATAGATTTAGAGTTTTAATTGTCTTTATACTTGTTTGATTCAATCAATATACTAGGTTGTTTAGCTAGATGTGTTAATTTCATTATCAGTGTGGCAAAAACTACTTTTGGAGTCAAAAGAGGAGCATTGCTAATGAGAAATGATGGGAGGCATTCTCTAATTTCAAAATCAACAATTAATAACAATAAGAAATGAAATTCAAGATCAAGGACTCCTTTGTTTGTTAAATTGAATGAATTCATGTTATAGATGGTCCATGGGCATTTTTTTCATAACGAATATAGTCATTAAGGATGAAGCAAAATTTTATTTCAATGTTATTGCATGAAAAATAGTCCAGGTAACAGTAAGAGGAGACTAATTCACATGAGGTGATTAGAATGTCTCATGATTTAAGAATTAAACCTCTTCACATTTGTACAGAATTCAAACCATGATGAATGACTCCTTTGATTGACGGAATTAAATAGATTTAGAGTTTTAATCTTATTTATACTTGTTTGATTCGATCAATATACTAGGTTTTTTAGCCATATGTGTTAATTTCCTAATCAATGTGTCAAAAAGTGTGTTTGGAGTCAAAAGAGGAGCATTGCTAAAGATAAATGATGGGAGGCAGTCTCTAACTTTGAATTCAACAATTAATATCCATAAGAAATGAAATTCAAGATCAAGGACTCCATTGTTTGCCAAATTGGATAAATTCATGTTATAGATGGTCCATGGGCATTTTTTTCATAACGAATATAGTCATTAAGGATGAAGCAAAATTTAATTTGAAGGTTATTGCATGAAAAATAGTCCTGGTAACAATAAGAGGAGCCTAATTTACTTAAGGTATTTAGAATGTCTCGTGATTTAAGAATTAAACCAATTCACATTTATACAAAATGCAAACCATGATGAATGACTCCTTGAAATAGATTTAGAGTTTTAATGGTCTTTATACTTGTTTGATTCGATCAATATACTAGGTTGTTTAGCCAGATGTGTTATTTTCATGATCAATGTGGCAAAAACAGTTTTTGGAGTCAAAAGAGGAGCATTGCTAATGAGAAATGATAGGAGGCATTCTCTAATTTTGAATTCAAAAATTAATATCAATAAGAATTGAAATTCAAGATCAAGGACTCCATTGTTTGTTAAATTGAATGAATTCATGTTATAGATGGTCCATGGGCATTTTTTTTCATAACAAATATAGTCACTAAGGATGAAGCAAAATTTTATTTCAAGGTTATTGCATGAAAAATGGTCCTGGTAACAATAAGAGGTGCCTAATTCACATGAGGTGATTAGAATGTCTCATCACTTAAAAATTAAACCTGTTCACATTTCTACGGAAATCAAACAATGATGAATGACTCCTTTGATTGACGGATTTAAATATATTTAGAATTTTAATGGTCTTTTTACTTGTTTGATTACATCAATATACTAGGTTGTTTAGCCACATGTGTTAATTTCATGATCATTGTGTCAAAAAGTATTTTTGGAGTCAAAAGAGGAGCATTGCTAGTGAGAAATGATGGGAGGCATTCTCTAATTTTGTATTCAACAATTAATGTCAATAAGAAATGAAATTCAAGATCCAGGACTCCATTGTTTGTTAAATTGAATGAATTCATGTTATAGATGGTCCATGGGCATTTTTTTCATAATGAATATTGTCGTTGAGGATGAAGCAAAATTTAATTTCAAGGTTATTGCATGAAAGATAGTCCTAGTAACAATAAGAGGAGCCTAATTTACGTGAGGTCATTAGAATGTCTCGTGATTTAAGAATTAAACCAGTTCACATTTGTATGGAATGCGAACAAGTATGAATAACTCCTTTGATTGATGGATTTTAAATAGATTTAGAGTTTTAATGGTCTTTATACTTGTTTGATTTGATCAATATACTAGGTAGTTTAGCCAGATGTGTTAATTTCATGATCAATGTGGCAAAAATAGTTTTTGTAGTCAAAAAAGGGGCATTGCTAATGAGTAATGATAGGAGGCATTCTCTAATTTTGAATTCAAAAATTAATATCAATAAGAAATGAAATTCAACATCAATGACTCCATTGTTTGTTAAATTGAATGAATTCATGTTATAGATGGTCCATGGGCATTCTTTTCATAACAAATATAGTCACTAAGGATGAAGCAAAATTTTATTTCAAGGTTATTGCATGAAAAATGGTCCTGGTAACAATAAGAGGAGCCTAATTCACATGAGGTGATTAGAATATCTCATCACTTAAAAATTAAACCTGTTCGCATTTCTACGGAATGCAAACAATGATGAATGACTCCTTTGACTGACGGATTTAAATAGATTTAGAGTTTTAATGGTCTTTTTACTTGTTTGATTACATCAATATATTAGGTTGTTTAGCCACATGTGTTAATTTCATGATCAATGTGTCAAAAAGTATTTTTGGAGTCAAAAGAGGAGCATTGCTAGTGAGAAATGATGGGAGGCATTCTCTAATTTTGAATTCAACAATTAATATCAATAAGAAATGAAATTCAAGATCCAGAACTCCATTGTTTGTTAAATTGAATGAATTCATGTTATAGATGGTCCATGGGCATTTTTTTCAAAACAAAATAGTCATTAACGATGAAGCAAAATTTTATTTCAATGTTATTGGATGAAAAATAGTCCAAGTAACAGTAAGAGGAGCCTAATTCACATGAGGTGATTGACGGAATTAAACCTGTTCACATTTGTACAGAATGCAAAGCATGATGAATGACTCCTTTGATTGACGGAATTAAATAGATTTAGAGTTTTAATGAACTTTATACTTGTTTGATTCAATCAATATACTAGGTTGTTTTGCCACATGTGTTAATTTCATGATCAATGTGTGAAAAAGTGTGTTTGGAGTCAAAAGAGGAGCATTGCTAATGAGAAATGATGGGAGGTTGTCTCTAATTTTGAATTCAACAATTAATATCAATAAGAATTGATATTCAAGATCCAGGACACCATTGATTGTTAAATTGAATGAATTCATGTTATAGATGGTTCATGGGCACCTTTTTCATAATGAATATAGTCATTAAGGATGAAGCTAACTTTAATTTCAAGGTTATTGCATGAAAAATAGTCCTGGTAATAATAAGAGGAGCCTAATTTACATGATGTCATTAGACTGTCCCGTGATTTAAGAATTAAACCTGTTTACATTTGTACAGAATGCAAACCATTATGAATGACTCCTTTGATTGACGGATTTAAATACATTTACAGTTTTAATTGTCTTTATACTTGTTTGATTCGATCAACATACTAGGTTGTTTTGCCACATGTGTTAATTTCCTGATCAATGTGTCAAAAAGTGTGTTTGGACTCAAAAGAGGAGCATTGCTCATGAGAAATGATGGGAGGCATTCTCTAATTTTTGAATTCAACGATTAATAACAATAAGAAATTAAATTCAAGATCAAGGACTCCATTGTTTGTTAAATTGAATGAATTCATGTTATAGATGGTCCATGGGCATTTTTTTCATAACAAAATAGTCATTAACGATGAAGCAAAATTTTATTTCAATGTTATTCCATGAAAAATGGTCCTGGTAACAATAAGAGGAGCCTAATTCACATGAGATGATTAAAATGTCTCATGACTTAAGAATTAAACATGTTCCCATTTGTACAGAATACAAACAATTATGAATGACTCCTTTGATTGATGGATTTAATTAGATTTAGAATTTTAATGGTCTTTATACTTGTTTGATTCAATCAATATACTATGTTGTTTAGCCACATGTGTTAATTTCATGATCAATGTGTGAAAAAGTGTGTTTGGAGTCAAAAGAGGAGCATTGCTAATGAGAAATGATGGGAGGCTGTCTCTAATTTTGAATTCAACAATTAATATCAATAAGAAATGAAATTCAAGATCCAGGACACCATTGATTGTTAAATTGAATGAATTCATGTTATAGATGGTTCGTGGGCACATTTTTCATTACGAATATGGTCATTAAGGATGAAGCTAGCTTTAATTTCAAGGTTATTGCATGAAAAATAGTCCTGGTAAGAATAAGAGGAGCCTAATTTACATGAGGTCATTACTCTGTCTCGTGATTTAAGAATTAAACCCATTCACATTTGTACAGAATGCAAACCATTGTGAATGACTCCTTTGATTGACGAATTTAAATAGATTTAGAGTTTTAATTGTCTTTATAGTTATTTGATTGAATCAATATACTAGGTTGTTTAGCCACATATGTTACTCTCATGATCAATGTGTCAACAAGTGTGTTTGGAGTCAAAAGAGGAGCTTTGCTAATGAGAAATGATGGGAGGCTGTCTCTAATTTTGAATTCGACAATTAATATCAATAAGAAATGAAATTCAAGATCCAGGACTCCATTGTTTGTTAAATTGAATGAATTCATGTTATAGATGGTCTATGGGCATTTTTTTCATAACGAATATAGTCATTAAGGATGAAGCAAAATTTAATTTCAAGGTTATTGCATGAAAAATAGTCCTGGTAACAATAAGAGGAGCCTAATTTAAATGAGGTCATTAGAATCTCTCGTGATCTAAGAATTAAACTAGTTCCCATTTGTGTAGAATGCAAACCATGATGAATGACTCCTTCGAATGACGGATTTAAATGGATTTAGAATTTTAATGCTGTTTCTACTTGTCTGATTCAATCAATATACTAGGTTGTTTAGCCCACATGTGTTTAATTTCATGATCAATGTGTGAAAAAGTATGTTTGGAGTCAAAAAAGGAGCATTGCTGATGAGAAATGATGGGAGGCTGTCTCTAATTTTGAAATCAACAATTAATATCAATAAGAAATGAAATTCAAGATCCAGGACTCCATTGTTTGTTAAATTGAATGAATTCATGCTATAGATGGTCTATGGGCATTTTTTTCATAATGAATATATAGTCATTAAGGATGAAGCAAAATTTTATTTCAAGGTTATTGCATGAAAAATGGTCTTGGTAACAATAAGAGGAACCTAATTCACATGAGGTGATTAGAATGTCTCATGACTTAAGAATTCAACTTGTTCACATTTGTACAGAATGCAAACAATGATGAATGACTCCTTTGATTGACAGATTTAATTAGATTTAGAGTTTTAATGGTCTTTGTACTTGTTTGATTCGATCAATATACTAGGTTGTTTAGCCACATGTGTTAATTTCATGATCAATATGGCAAAAACTATTTTTGGAGTCAAAAGATGAGCATTGCTAATGAGAAATGATGAGAGGCATTCTCTAATTTTCAATTCAACAATTAATATCAATTAGAAATGAAATTCAAGATCAAGGACTCCATTGTTTGTTAAATTGAATGAATTCATGTTATAGATGGTCCATCGGCTTTTTTTCATCCCAAAATAGTCATTAACGATGATGCAAAATTTTATTTCAATGTTATTGCATGAAAAATAGTCCAGGTAACAGTAAGAGGAGCCTAATTCACATGAGGTGATTAGAATGTCTCATGATTTAAGAATTAAGCCTGTTCACATTTGTACAGAATGCAAACCATGATAAATGACTGCTTTGATTGACGGAATTAAATAGATTTAGTGTTTTAATGGTCTTTATGCTTGTTTGATTCAATCAATATACTAGGTTGTTTAGCCACATGTGTTAATTTCCTGATCAATGTGTCAAAAAGTGTGTTTGGACTCAAAAGAGGAGCATTGCTAATGAGAAATGATGGGAGGCATTCTCTAATTTTGAATTCAACACTTAATATTCATAAGAAATGAAATTCAAGATCAAGGACTCCATTGTTTGCTAAATTGGATAAATTCATGTTATAGATGGTCCATGGGCATTTTTTTCATAACGAATATAGTCATTAAGGACGAAGCAAAATTTAATTTCAAGGTTATTGCACGAAAAATAGTCTTGGTAACAATAAGAGGAGCCTAATTTACATACGGTATTTAGAATGTCTCGTGATTTAAAAATTAAACCAGTTCACATTTGTACAGAATCCAAACCATGATGAATGACTCCTTTGATTGATGGATTTAAATAGATTTAGAGTTTTAATGGTCTTTATACTTGTTTGATTCGATCAATATACTAGGTTCTTTAGCTAGATGTGTTAATTTCATGATCAATGTGGCAAAAACTATTTTTGTAGTCAAAAAAGGAGCATTGCTAATGAGAAATGATAGGAGGCATTCTCTAATTTTGAATTCAACAATTAATATTCATAAGAAATGAAATTCAAGATGAAGGACTCCATTGTTTGTTAAATTGAATGAATTCATGTTATAGATGGTCCATCGGCTTTTTTTCATCACAAAATAGTCATTAACGATGATGCAAAATTTTATTTCAATGTTATTGCATGAAAAATAGTCCAGGTAACAGTAAGAGGAGCCTAATTCACATGAGGTGATTAGAAAGTATCATGATTTAAGAATTAAACCTGTTCATATTTGTACATAATGCAAACCATGATGAATGACTCCTTTGATTGACGGAATTAAATAGATTTAGTATTTTAATGGTCTTTATACTTGTTTGATTCAATCAATATACTAGGTTGTTTAGCCACATGTGTTAATTTCCTGATCAATGTGTCAAAAAGTGTGTTTGGACTCAAAAGAGGAGCATTGCTAATGAGAAATGATGGGAGGCATTCTCTAATTTTGAATTCAACAATTAATATTCATAAGAAATGAAATTCAAGATCAAGGACTCCATTGTTTGCTAAATTGGATAAATTCATGTTATAGATTGTCCACGGGCATTTTTTTCATGATCTATGTGTCAAAAAGTGTGTTTGGAGTCAAAAGAGGAGCATTGCTAATGATAAATGATGGGAGGCTGTCTCTAATTTTTAATTCCACAATTAATATCAATAAGAAATGAATTTCAAGATCAAGGACTCCATTGGTTGTTAAATTGAATGAATTCATGTTATAGATGGTCCGTGGGCATTTTTTTCATAACGAATATAGTCATTAAGGATGAAGCAAAATTTAATTTCAAGGTTATTGAATGAAAAATAGTCTTGGTAACAATAAGAGGAGCCTAATTTACATACGGTATTTAGAATGTCTCGTGATTTAAGAATTAAACCAGTTCACATTTGTACAGAATCCAAACCATGATGAATGACTCCTTTGATTGACGGATTTAATTAGATTTAGAGTTTTAATGGTCTTTATACTTGTTTGATTCAATCAATATACTAGGTTGTTTAGCCACATGTGTTAATTTCATAATCAATGTGTGAAAAGGTGTGTTTAGAGTCAAAAGAGGAGCATTGCTAATGAGAAATGATGGGAGGCTGTCTCCAATTTTGAATTCAACAATTAATATCAATAAGAAATGAAATTCAAGATCCAGGAATCCATTGTTTGTTAAATTAAATGAATTCATGTTATAGATGGTCCATGGGCACTTTTTTCATAACGAATATAGTCATTAAGGATGAAGCTAACTTTAATTTCAAGGTTATTGCATGAAAAATAGTCCAGGTAACAATAAGAGGAGCCTAATTTACATAAGGTATTTAGAATGTCTCATGATTTAAGAATTAAACCTGTTCACATTTGTACAGAATGCAAACCATGATGAATGACTTCGTTGATTGACGGAATTAAATAGATTTCGAGTTTTAATGGTCTTTATACTTGTTTGATTCAATCAATATACTAGGTTGTTTAGCCACATGTGTTAATTTCCTAATCAATGTGTCAAAAAGTGTGTTTGGACTCAAAAGAGGAGCACTGCTAATGAGAAATCATGGGAGGCTGTCTCTAATTTTAAATTCAACAATTAATATCTATAAGAAATGAAATTCAAGATCCAGGACACCATTGTTTGTTAAATTGAATGAATTCATGTTATAGATGGTCCATGGGCACTTTTTTCATAACGAATATAGTCATTAAGGATGAAGCTAACTTTAATTTCAAGGTTATTGCATGAAAAATAGTCCTGGTAACAATAAGAGGAGCCTAATTTACATGAAGTCATCAGAATGTCTCGTGATTTAACAATTAAACCAGTTCACATTTGTAGAGAATGCAAACCATTATGAATCAATCCTTTGATTGACGGATTTAAATAGATTTAGTGTTTTAATGGTCTTTATACTTGTTTGATTCAATCAATATACTAGGTTGTCTAGCCACATGTGTTAATTTCCTGATCAATGTGTCAAGAAGTGTGTTTGGACTCAAAAGAGGAGCATTGCTAATGAGAAATGATGGGAGGCATTCTCTAAATTTGAATTCAACACTTAATATTCATAAGAAATGAAATTCAAGATCAAGGACTCCATTGTTTGCTAAATTGTATAAATTCATGTTATAGATGGTCCATGGGCATTTTTTTCATAACGAATATAGTCATTAAGGAAGAAGCAAAATTTAATTTCAAGGTTATTGCACGAAAAATAGTCTTGGTAACAATAAGAGGAGCCTAAATTACATAAGGTATTTAGAATGTCTCGTGATTTAAAAATTGAACAAGTTCACATTTGTACAGAATGCAAACCATGATGAATGACTCCTTTGATTGACGGATTTAAATAGATTTAGACTTTTAATGGTCTTTATACTTGTTTGATTCAATCAATATGCTAGGTTGTTTAGCCAGATGTGTTAATTTCATGATCAATGTGTCAGAAACTATTTTTGGAGTCGAAAGAAGAGCATTGCTAATGAGAAATGACGGGAGGCATTGTCTACTTTTGAATTCAACAATTAATATCAATAAGAAATGAAATTCATGACCATGGAGTCCATTGTTTGTTAAATTGAATGAATTCATGTTATAGATGGTCCATGGGCTTTTTTTTCATAACAAATATAGTCATTAAGGACGAAGCAAAATTTAATTTCAAGGTTATTGCATGAAAAATGGTACTGGTAACAATAAGAGGAACGTAATTCACATGAGGTGATTAGAATGTCTCATGACTTAAGAGTTAAACCTGTTCACATTTGTACGGAATGCAAACAATAATGAAAAACTCCTTTGATTGACGGATTTAATTAGATTGAGAGTTTTAATGGTCTTTATACTTGTTTGATTCAATCAATATACTAGGTTGTTTAGCCACATGTGTTAATTTCTTAATCAATGTGTGAAAAAGTGTGTTTGGAGTCAAAAGAGGAGCATTGCTAATGAGAAATGATGGGAGGCTGTCTCTAATTTTGAATTCAACAATTAATATCAATAAGAAATGAAATTCAAGATCCAGGACACCATTGATTGTTAAATTGAATGAATTCATGTTATAGATGGTTCGTGGGCACATTTTTCATTACGAATATGGTCATTAAGGATGAAGCTAACTTTAATTTCAAGGTTATTGCATGAAAAATAGTCCTGGTAAGAATAAGAGGAGCCTAATTTACATGAGGTCATTACTCTGTCTCGTGATTTAAGAATTAAACCCATTCACATTTGTACAGAATGCAAACCATTGTGAATGACTCCTTTGATTGACGAATTTAAATAGATTTAGAGTTTTAATTGTCTTTATAGTTATTTGATTGAATCAATATACTAGGTTGTTTAGCCACATATGTTACTCTCATGATCAATGTGTCAACAAGTGTGTTTGGAGTCAAAAGAGGAGCTTTGCTAATGAGAAAATGATGGGAGGCTGTCTCTCTAATTTTGAATTCGACAATTAATATCAATAAGAAATGAAATTCAAGATCCAGGACTCCATTGTTTGTTAAATTGAATGAATTCATGTTATAGATGGTCTATGGGCATTTCTTTCATAACGAATATAGTCATTAAGGATGAAGCAAAATTTAATTTCAAGGTTATTGCATGAAAAATAGTCCTGGTAACAATAAGAGGAGCCTAATTTAAATGAGGTCATTAGAATCTCTCGTGATCTAAGAATTAAACTAGTTCCCATTGGTGTAGAATGCAAACCATGATGAATGACTCCTTCGAATGACGGATTTAAATGGATTTAGAATTTTAATGCTGTTTCTACTTGTCTGATTCAATCAATATACTAGGTTGTTTAGCCACATGTGTTAATTTCATGATCAATGTGTGAAAAAGTATGTTTGGAGTCAAAAAAGGAGCATTGCTAATGAGAAATGATGGGAGGCTGTCTCTAATTTTGAAATCAACAATTAATATCAATAAGAAATGAAATTCAAGATCCAGGACTCCATTGTTTGTTAAATTGAATGAATTCATGCTATAGATGGTCTATGGGCATTTTTTTCATAATGAATATAGTCATTAAGGATGAAGCAAAATTTTATTTCAAGGTTATTGCATGAAAAATGGTCTTGGTAACAATAAGAGGAACCTAATTCACATGAGGTGATTAGAATGTCTCATGACTTAAGAATTCAACTTGTTCACATTTGTACAGAATGCAAACAATGATGAATGACTCCTTTGATTGACAGATTTAATTAGATTTAGAGTTTTAATGGTCTTTGTACTTGTTTGATTCGATCAATATACTAGGTTGTTTAGCCACATGTGTTAATTTCATGATCAATATGGCAAAAACTATTTTTGGAGTCAAAAGATGAGCATTGCTAATGAGAAATGATGAGAGGCATTCTCTAATTTTCAATTCAACAATTAATATCAATTAGAAATGAAATTCAAGATCAAGGACTCCATTGTTTGTTAAATTGAATGAATTCATGTTATAGATGGTCCATCGGCTTTTTTTCATCCCAAAATAGTCATTAACGATGATGCAAAATTTTATTTTCAATGTTATTGCATGAAAAATAGTCCAGGTAACAGTAAGAGGAGCCTAATTCACATGAGGTGATTAGAATGTCTCATGATTTAAGAATTAAGCCTGTTCACATTTGTACAGAATGCAAACCATGATAAATGACTGCTTTGATTGACGGAATTAAATAGATTTAGTGTTTTAATGGTCTTTATGCTTGTTTGATTCAATCAATATACTAGGTTGTTTAGCCACATGTGTTAATTTCCTGATCAATGTGTCAAAAAGTGTGTTTGGACTCAAAAGAGGAGCATTGCTAATGAGAAATGATGGGAGGCATTCTCTAATTTTGAATTCAACACTTAATATTCATAAGAAATGAAATTCAAGATCAAGGACTCCATTGTTTGCTAAATTGGATAAATTCATGTTATAGATGGTCCATGGGCATTTTTTTCATAACGAATATAGTCATTAAGGACGAAGCAAAATTTAATTTCAAGGTTATTGCACGAAAAATAGTCTTGGTAACAATAAGAGGAGCCTAATTTACATACGGTATTTAGAATGTCTCGTGATTTAAAAATTAAACCAGTTCACATTTGTACAGAATCCAAACCATGATGAATGACTCCTTTGATTGACGGATTTAAATAGATTTAGAGTTTTAATGGTCTTTATACTTGTTTGATTCGATCAATATACTAGGTTCTTTAGCTAGATGTGTTAATTTCATGATCAATGTGGCAAAAACTATTTTTGTAGTCAAAAAAGGAGCATTGCTAATGAGAAATGATAGGAGGCATTCTCTAATTTTGAATTCAACAATTAATATCAATAAGAAATGAAATTCAAGACCATGGACTCCATTGTTTGTTCAATTGAATGAATTCATGTTATAGATGGTCCATGGGTTATTGCATGAAAAATAGTCCTAGTAACAATAAGAGGAGCCTAATTTACATGAGGTCATTAGAATCTCTCGTGATTTAAGAATTAAACCAGTTCACATTTGTACAGAATGCAAACCATTATGAATGACTCCTTTGATTGACGGATTTAAATACATTTACAGTTTTAATTGTCTTTATACTTGTTTGATTCGATCAACATACTAGGTTGTTTAGCCAGATGTGGTAATTACATGATCAATGTCTCAGAACCAATTTTTGGAGTGAAAAGAGGAGCATTGCTAATGAGAAGTGGTGCGAGGCATTGTCTAATTTTGAATTCTACAATTAATATCAATAAGAAATGAAATTCAAGATCAAGGACTCCATTGTTTGTTAAATTGAATGAATTCATGTCATAGATGGTCCATGGGCATTTTTTTCATAACAAATATAGACACTAAGGATGAAGCAAAATTTAATTTCAAGGTTATTGCATGAAAAATTGTCTTGGTAACAATAAGAGGAGCCTAATTTACATACGGTATTTAGAATGTCTCGTGGTTTAAGAATTAAACCAATTCACATTTGTACAGAATGCAAACAATGATGAATGACTCCTTCAAATAGATTTAGAGGTTTAATGGTCTTTATACTTGTTTGATTCGATCAATATACTAGGTTGTTTAGCCAGATGTGTTAATTTCATGATCAATGTGGCAAAAACTATTTTTGGAGTCAAAAAAGGAGCATCGCTAATGAGAAATGATAGGAGGCAATCTCCAATTTTGAATTCAACAATTAATGTCCATAAGAAATGAAATTCAAGATCAAGGACTCGATTGTTTGTTAAATTGAATGAATTCATGTTATAGATGGTCCATGGGCTTTTTTTTCATAACAAATATAGTCATTAAGGACGAAGCAAAATTTAATTTCAAGGTTATTGCATGAAAAATGGTACTGGTAACAATAAGAGGAACGTAATTCACATGAGGTGATTAGAATGTCTCATGACTTAAGAATTAAACCTGTTCACATTTGTACGGAATGCAAACAATGATGAATAACTCCTTTGATTGACGGATTTAATTAGATTTAGAGTTTTAATGGTCTTTATATTTGTTTGATTCAATGAATATGCTAGGTTGTTTAGCCACATGTGTTAATTTTATAATCAATGTGTGAAAAAGTGTGTTTGGAGTGAAAAGAGGAGCATTGCTAATGAGAAATGATGGGAGGCTATCTCTAATTTTAAATTCAACAATTAATATCAATAAGAAATGAAATTCAAGATCCAGGACTCCATTGTTTGTTAAATTGAATGAATTCATGTTATAGATGGTCCATGGGCGCTTTTTTCATAACGAATATAGTCATTAAGGATGAAGCAAACTTTAATTTCAAGGTTATTGCATGAAAAATAGTCCTGGTAACAATAAGAGTAGCCTAATGTACATGAGGTCATTAGAATGTCTCGTGATTTAAGAATTAAACCAGTTCACATTTGTACAGAATGCAAACCATTATGAATGACTCCTTTGATTGACGGATTCAAATAGATTTAGAGTTTTAATTGTCTTTATACTTTTTTGATTCAATCAATATACTAGGTTGTTTAGCCACATGTGTTAATTTCATGATCAATGTGTCAAAAAGTGTGTTTGGACTCAAAACAGGAGCATTGCTAATGAGAAATGATGGGAGGCATTCTCTAATTTTGAATTCAACAATTAATATTCATAAGAAATGAAATTCAAGATCAAGGACTCCATTGTTTGCTAAATTGGATAAATTCATGTTATAGATTCTCCAGGGGCATTTTTTTCATAACGAATATAGTCACTAAGGATGAAGCAAAATTTAATTTCAACCTAATTGCATGAAAAATAGTCCTGGTAACAATAAAAAGAGCCGAATTGAAATGAGGTCATTAGAATATCTTGTGATCTAAGAATTAAACCAGTTCACATTTGTACAGAATGCAAACCATTATGAATGACTCCTTTGATTGACGGATTAATAGATTTACAGTTTTAATTGTCTTTATACTTGTTTGATTCGATCGACATACTAGGTTGTTTAGCCAGATGTGTTAATTACATGATCAATGTGTCAGAAACAATTTTTGGAGTCAAAAGAGGAGCATCGCTAATGAGAAGTGATGGGAGCCATTGTCTAATTTTGAATTCTACAATTAATATCAATAAGAAATGAAATTCAAGATCAAGGACTCCATTGTTTGTTAAATTGAATGAATTCATGTTATAGATGGTACATGGGCATCTTTTTCATAACAAATATAGTCACTAAGGATGAAGCAAAATTTAATTTCAACCTAATTGGATGAAAAATAGTCCTGGTAACAATAAGAAGAGCCGAATTGAAATGAGGTAATTAGAATATCTTGTCATCTAAGAATTAAACTAGTTCACATGTATACAGAATGCAAACCATAATGAATGGCTCCTTTGATTGACGGAATTAAATAGATTTAAAGTTTTAATGTTCTTTATACTTGTTTGATTCAATCAATATACTAGGTTGTTTAGCCACATGTGTTAATTTCGTGATCAATGTGTCAAAAAGTGTGTTTAGACTCAAAAGAGGAGCATTGCTAATGAGAAATGATGGGAGGCATTCTCTAATTTTGAACTCAACAATTAATATTTGTAGGAAATGAAATTCAAGATCAAGGACTCCATTGTTTGCTAAATTGGATAAATTCATGTTATAGATGGTCCATGGGCATTTTTTTCATAACGAATATAGTCACTAAGGATGATGGAAAATTTAATTTCAAGGTTATTGCTTGAAAAATAGTCCTGGTAACAATAAGAGGAGCCTAATTTGCATAAGGTATTTAGAATGACTCGTGATTTAAGAATTAAACCAGTTCACATTTGTACAGAATGCAAACCATGATGAATGACTCCTTTGATTGACAGATTTAAATAGATTTAGAGTTTTAATGGTCTTTATACTTGTTTGATTCAATCAATATACTAGGTTGTTTAGCCAGATGTGTTAATTTCATGATCAATGTGTCAGAAACTATTTTTGGAGTGAAAAGAGGAGCATTGCTAATGAGAAGTGATGGGAGGCATTGTCTAATTTTGAATTCTACAATTAATATCAATAAGAAATGAAATTCAAGATCAAGGACTCCATTGTTTGTTAAATTGAATGAATTCATGTTATAGATGGTCCATGGGCTTTTTTTTCATAATGAATATAGTTATTAAGGATGAAGCAAAATTTAATTTCAAGGTTATTGCATGAAAAATGGTCTTGGTTACAATAAGAGGATCGTAATTCACATGAGGTGATTAGAATCTCTCATGACTTAAGAATTAAACGTGTTCACATTTGTATGGAATGCAAACAATGGTGAATGACTCCTTTGGTTGATGGATTTAATTAGATTTAGAGTTTTAATGGTGTTTATACTTGTTTGATTCAATGAATATGCTAGGTTGTTTAGCCACATGTGTTAATTTCCTGATCAATATGTGAAAAAGTGTGTTCGGAGTCAAAAGAGGAGCATTGCTAATGAGAAATGATGGGAGGCTGTCTCTAATTTTGAATTCAACAATTAATATCAGTAAGAAATGAAATTCAAGATCCAGGACTCCATTGTTTGTTAAATTGAATGAATTCATGTTATAGATGGTCCACGAGCACTTTTTTCATAATGAATATAGTCATTAAGGATGAGGCAAACTTTAATTTCAAGGTTATTGCAAGAAAAATAGTTCTGGTAAAAATAAGAGTAGCCTAATGTACATGAGGTCATTCGAATGTCTCGTGATTTAAGAATTAAACCAGTTCATATTTGTACAGAATGCAAACCATTATGAATGACTCCTTTGATTGACGGATTCAAATAGATTTAGGGTTTTAATTGTCTTTATAGTTGTTTGACTGAATCAATATACTAGGTTGTTTAGCCACATGTGTTACTTTCATGATCAATATGTCAAAAAGTGTGTTTGGACTCAAAAGAGGAGCATTGCTAATGAGAAATGATGGGAGGCTATCTCTAATTTTTAATTCAACAATTAATATCAATGAGAAATGAAATTCAAGATCCAGGACTCCATTGTTTGTTAAATTGAATGAATTCATGTTATAGATGGTCTATGGGCATTTGTTTGATAACGAATATAGTCATTAAGGATGAAGCAAAATTTAATTTCAAGGTCATTGCATGAAAAATAGTCCTGGTAACAATAAGAGGAGCCGAATTTAAATGAGGTCATTAGAATGTCTCGTGATCTAAGCATTAAACCAGTTCACCTTTGTACAGAATGCAAACCATAATGAATGACTCCTTAGATTGACGAAATTAAATAGATTTAGAGTTTTAATGGTCTTTATACTTGTTTGATTCAATCAATATACTAGGTTGTTTAGCCATATGTGTTAATTTCGTGATCAATGTGTCAAAAAGTGTGTTTGGACTCAAAAGAGGAGCATTGCTAATGAGAAATGATGGGAGGCATTCTCTAATTTTGAATTCAACAATTAATATTCATAAGAAATGAAATTCAAGATCAAGGACTCCATTGTTTGCTAAATTGGATAAATTCATGTTATAGATTGTCCACGGGCATTTTTTTCATAACGAATATAGTCACTAAGGATGATGGAAAATTTAATTTCAAGGTTAATGCATGAAAAATAGTCCTGGTAACAATAAGAAGAGCCAAATTGAAATGAGGTCATTAGAATATCTTGTTATCTAAGAATTAAACCAGTTCACATTTGTACAGAATGCAAACCATAATGAATGACTCCTTAGATTGACGGAATTAAATAGATTTAGAGTTTTAATGGTCTTTATACTTGTTTGATTCAATCAATATACTAGGTTGTTTAGCCACATGTGTTAATTTCGTGATCAATGTGTCAAAAAGTGTGTTTGGACTCAAAAGAGGAGCATTGCTAATGAGAAATGATGGGAGGCATTCTCTAATTTTGAATTCAACAATTAATATTCATAAGAAATGAAATTCAAGATCAAGGACTCCATTGTTTGCTAAATTGGATAAATTCATGTTATAGATTGTCCATGGGCATTTTTTTCATAACGAATATAGTCACTAAGGATGATGGAAAATTTAATTTCAAGTTTATTGCATGAAAAATAGTCCTAGTAACAATAAGAGGAGCCTAATTTACATAAGGTATTTAGAATGTCTCGTGATTTAAGAATTGAACAAGTTCACATTTGTACAGAATGCAAACCATGATGAATGACTCCTTTGATTGATGGATTTAAATAGATTTAGAGTTTTAATGGTCTTTATACTTGTTTGATTCAATCAATATACTAGGTTGTTTAGCCAGATGTGTTAATTTCGTGATCAATGTGTCAGAAACTATTTTTGGAGTCGAAAGAGGAGCATTGCTAATGAGAAATGACGGGAGGCATTGTCTATTTTTGAATTCAACAATTAATATCAATAAGAAATGAAATTCAAGACCATGGACTCCATTGTTTGTTAAATTGAATGAATTCATGTTATAGATGGTCCATGGGCTTTTTTTTCATAATGAATATACTCATTAAGGACGAAGCAAAATTTAATTTCAAGGTTATTGCATGAAAAATGGTACTGGTAACAATAAGAGGAACGTAATTCACATGAGGTGATTACAATGTCTCATCACTTAAGAATTAAACCTGTTCACATTTGTACGGAATGCAAACAATGATGAATGTCTCCTTTGATTGACGGATTTAATTAGATTTAGAGTTTTAATGGTGTTTATACTTGTTTGATTCAATGAATATACTAGGTTGTTTAGCCATATGTGTTAATTTCATGATCAATGTGTCAAAAAGTGTGTTTGGAGTGAAAACAGGAGCATTGCTAATGAGAAATGAAGGGAGGCTGTCTCTAATTTTGAATTCAACAATTAATATCAATGAGAAAGGAAATTCAAGATCCAGGACTCCATTGTTTGTTAAATTGAATGAATTCATGTTATAGATGGTGCATGGGCACTTTTTTCATAACGAATATAGTCATTAAGGATGAAGCTAACTTTAATTTCAAGGTTATTGCATGAAAAATAGTCGTGGTAACAATAAGAGGAGCCTAATTTACAAAAGGTCTTTAGAATGTCTCGTGATTTAAGAATTAAACCAGTTCACATTTGTACAGAATGCAAACCATAATGAATGACTCCTTAGATTGACGGAATTAAATAGATTTAGAGTTTTAATGGTCTTTATACTTGTTTGATTCAATCAATATACTAGGTTGTTTAGCCACATGTGTTAATTTCGTGATCAATGTGTCAAAAAGTGTGTTTAGACTCAAAAGAGGAGCATTGCTAATGAGAAATGATGGGAGGCATTTTCTAATTTTGAATTCAACAATTAATATTCATAAGAAATGAAATTCAAGATCAAGGACTCCATTGTTTGCTAAATTGGATAAATTCATGTTATAGATTGTCCATGGGCATTTTTTTCATAACGAATATAGTCACTAAGGATGATGGAAAATTTAATTTCAAGGTTATTGCACGAAAAATAGTCCTGGTAACAATAAGAAGAGCCGAATTGAAATGAGGTCATTAGAATATCTTGTGATCTAAGAATTAAACCAGTTCACATTTGTACAGAATGCAAACCATAATGAATGACTCCTTAGATTGACAGAATTAAATAGATTTAGAGTTTTAATGGTCTTTATACTTGTTTGATTCAATCAATATATTAGGTTCTTTACCCACATGTGTTAATTTTGTGATCAATGTGTCAAAAAGTGTCTTTGGACTCAAAAGAGGAGCATTGTTAATGAGAAATGATGGGAGGCATTCTCTAATTTTGAATTCCACAATTAATACTCGTAAGAAATGAAATTCAAGATCAAGGACTCCATTGTTTGTTAAATTGAATGAATTCATGTTATAGATGGTCCATGGGCTTTTTTTTCATAACGAATATAGTATTTAAGGATGAAGCAAAATTTAATTTCAAGGTTATTGCATGAAAAATGGTCTTGGTAAGAATAAGAGGAACGTAATTCACATGAGCTGATTAGAATGTCTCATGACTTAAGAATTAAACCTGTTCACATTTCTACGGAATGCAAACAATAATGAAAAACTCCTTTGATTGACGGATTTAATTAGATTGAGAGTTTTAATGGTCTTTATACTTGTTTGATTCAATCAATATACTAGGTTGTTTAGTCACATGTGTTAATTTCATAATCAATGTGTGAAAAAGAGTGTTTGGAGTCAAAAGAGGAGCATTGCTAATGAGAAATGATGGGAGGCTGTCTCTAATTTTGAATTCAACAATTAATATCAATAAGAAATGAAATTCAAGATCCAGGACTCCATTTTTTGTTAAATTGAATGAATTCATGTTATAGATGGTCCATGGGCACTTTTTTCATAAGGCATATATTCATTAAGGATGAAGCAAACTTTAATTTCAAGGTTATTGCATGAAAAATAGTCCTGGTAACAATAAGAGTAGCCTAATGTACATGAGGTCATTAGAATGTCTCCTGATTTAAGAATTAAACCAGTTCACATTTGTACAAAATGCAAACCATTATGAATGACTCCTTTGATTGTTGGATTCAAATAGATTTAGAGTTTTAATTGTCTTTATACTTGTTTGATTCAATCAATATACTAGGTTGTTTAGCCACATGTGTTAATTTCGTGATCAATGTGTCAAAAAGTGTGTTTGGACTCAAAAGAGGAGCATTGCTAATGAGAAATGATGGGAGGCATTCTCTAATTTTGAATTCAACTATTAATATTCATAAGAAATGAAATTCAAGATCAAGGACTCCATTGTTTGCAAAATTGGATAAATTCATGTTATAGATTGTCCACGGGCATTTTTTTCATAACGAATATAGTCACTAAGGATGATGGAAAATTTAATTTCAAGGTTAATGCATGAAAAATAGTCCTGGTAACAATAAGAAGAGCCGAATTGAAATGAGGTCATTAGAATATCTTGTTATCTAAGAATTAAACCAGTTCACATTTGTACAGAATGCAAACCATAATGAATGACTCCTTAGATTGACGGAATTAAATAGATTTAGAGTTTTAATTGTCTTTATACTTGTTTGATTCAATCAATATACTAGGTTGTTTAGCCACATGTGTTAATTTCGTGATCAATGTGTCAAAAAGTGTGTTTAGACTCATAAGAGGAGCATTGCTAATGAGAAATGATGGGAGGCATTTTCTAATTTTGAATTCAACAATTAATATTCATAAGAAATGAAATTCAAGATCAAGGACTCCATTGTTTGCTAAATTGGATAAATTCATGTTATAGATTGTCCATGGGCATTTTTTTCATAACGAATATAGTCACTAAGGATGATGGAAAATTTAATTTCAAGGTTATTGCATGAAAAATAGTCCTTGTAACAATAAGAGGAGCCTAATTTACATAAGTTATTTAGAATGTCTCGTGATTTAAGAATTAAACAAGTTCACATTTGTACAGAATGCAAACCATGATGAATGACTCCTTTGATTGATGGATTTAAATAGATTTAGAGTTTTAATGGTCTTTATACTTGTTTGATTCAATCAATATACTAGGTTGTTTAGCCAGATGTGTTAATTTCGTGATCAATGTGTCAGAAACTATTTTTGGAGTCGACAGAGGAGCATTGCTAATGAGAAATGACGGGAGGCATTGTCTATTTTTGAATTCAACAATTAATATCAATAAGAAATGAAATTCAAGACCATGGACTCCATTGTTTGTTAAATTGAATGAATTCATGTTATAGATGGTCCATGGGCTTTTTTTTCATAACGAATATAGTCATTAAGGACGAAGCAAAATTTAATTTCAAGGTTATTGCATGAAAAATGGTACTGGTAACAATAAGAGGAACGTAATTCACATGAGGTGATTAGAATGTCTCATGACTTAAGAATTAAACCTGTTCACATTTGTACGGAATACAAACAATGATGAATGACTCCTTTGATTGACGGATTTAATTAGATTTAGAGTTTTAATGGTGTTTATACTTGTTTGATTCAATGAATATACTAGGTTGTTTAGCCACATGTGTTAATTTCATGATCAATGTGTCAAAAAGTGTGTTTGGAGTGAAAAGAGGAGCATTGCTAATGAGAAATGATGGGAGGCTGTCTCTAATTTTGAATTCAACAATTAACATCAATGAGAAAGGAAATTCAAGATCCAGGACTCCATTGTTTGTTAAATTGAATGAATTCATGTTATAGATGGTCCATGGGCACTTTTTTCATAACGAATATAGTCATTAAGGATGAAGCTAACTTTAATTTCAATGTTATTGCATGAAAAATAGTCCTGGTAACAATAAGATGAGCCTAATTTACAAAAGGTCATTAGAATGTCTCGTGATTTAAGAATTAAACTAGTTCACATTTGTACAGAATGCAAACCATTATGAATGACTCCTTTGATTGACGGATTTAAATAGATTTACAGTTTTAATTGTCTTTATACTTGTTTGATTCGATTAACATACTAGGTTGTTTAGCCAGATGTGTTAATTACATGATCAATGTGTCAGAAACGATTTTTGGAGTGAAAAGAGGAGCATTGCTAATGAGAAGTGATGGGAGGCATTATCTAATTTTGAATTCTACAATTAATATCAATAAGAAATGAAATTCAAGATCAAGGACTCCATTGTTTGTTAAATTGAATGAATTCATGTTATAGATAGTCCATGGGCATCTTATTCATAACAAATATAGTCACTAAGGATGAAGCAAAATTTAATTTCAACCTAATTGCATGAAAAATAGTCCTGGTAACAATAAGAAGAGCCGAATTGAAATGAGGTCATTAGAATATCTTGTGATCTAAGAATTAAATCAATTCACATTTGTACAGAATGCAAACCATAATGAATGACTCCTTTGATTGACGGAATTAAATAGATTTAGAGTTTTAATGGTCTTTATACTTGTTTGATTCAATCTATATAGTAGGTTGTTTACCCACATGTGTTAATTTCGTGATCAATGTGTGAAAAAGTGTGTTTGGACTCAAAAGAGGAGCATTGTTAATGAGAAATGATGGGAGGCATTCTCTAATTTTGAATTCCACAATTAATACTCGTAAGAAATGAAATTCAAGATCAAGGACTCCATTTTTTGTTAAATTGAATGAATTCATGTTATAGATGGTCCATGGG
Source organism: Ceriops zippeliana (assembly GCA_037897445.1). Lineage (NCBI taxonomy): Eukaryota > Viridiplantae > Streptophyta > Magnoliopsida > Malpighiales > Rhizophoraceae > Ceriops > Ceriops zippeliana. The sequence goes on along the minus strand of JBAPLH010000886.1, from coordinate 11,250 downwards.
CTTTTTTTTCATAACGAATATAGTATTTAAGGATGAAGCAAAATTTAATTTCAAGGTTATTGCATGAAAAATGGTCCTGGTAAGAATAAGAGGAACGTAATTCACATGAGCTGATTAGAATGTCTCATGACTTAAGAATTAAACCTGTTCACATTTCTACGGAATGCAAACAATAATGAAGAACTCCTTTGATTGACGGATTTAATTAGATTGAGAGTTTTAATGGTCTTTATACTTGTTTGATTCAATCAATATACTAGGTTGTTTGGCCACATGTGTTAATTTCATAATCAATGTGTGAAAAAGTGTGTTTGGAGTCAAAAGAGGAGCATTGCTAATGAGAAATGATGGGAGGCTGTCTCTAATTTTGAATTCAACAATTAATATCAATAAGAAATGAAATTCAAGATCCAGGACTCCATTTTTTGTTAAATTGAATGAATTCATGTTATAGATGGTCCATGGGCACTTTTTTCATAACGAATATATTCATTAAGGATGAAGCAAACTTTAATTTCAAGGTTATTGCATGAAAAATACTCTTGGTAACAATAAGAGTAGCCTAATGTACATGAGGTCATTAGAATGTCTCGTAATTTAAGAATTAAACCAGTTCACATTTGTACAAAATGCAAACCATTATGAATGACTCCTTTGATTGACGGATTCAAATATATTTACTGTTTTAATTGTCTTTATACTTGTTTGATTCAATCTATATAGTAGGTTGTTTACCCACATGTGTTAATTTCGTGATCAGTGTGTCAAAAAGTGTGTTTGGACTCAAAAGAGGAGCATTGTTAATGAGAAATGATGGGAGGCATTCTCTAATTTTGAATTCCACAATTAATATTCATAAGAAATGAAATTCAAGATCAAGGACTCCATTGTTTGCAAAATTGGATAAATTCATGTTATAGATGGTCCATGGGCTTTTTTTTCATAACGAATAGAGTATTTAAGGATGAAGCAAAATTTAATTTCAAGGTTATTGCATGAAAAATGGTCCTGGTAAGAATAAGAGGAACGTAATTCACATGAGCTGATTAGAATGTCTCATGACTTAAGAAATAAACCTGTTCACATTTCTACGGAATGCAAACAATAATGAAAAACTCCTTTGATTGACGGATTTAATTAGATTGAGAGTTTTAATGGTCTTTATACTTGTTTGATTCAATCAATATACTAAGTTGTTTAGCCACATGTGTTAATTTCTTAATCAATGTGTGAAAAAGTGTGTTTGGAGTCAAAAGAGGAGCATTGCTAATGACAAATGATGGGAGGCTGTCTCTAATTTTGAATTCAACAATTAATATCAATAAGAAAAGAAATTCAAGATCCAGGACTCTATTTTTTGTTAAATTGAATGAATTCATGTTATAGATGGTCCATGGGCACTTTTTTCATAACGAATATATTCATTAAGGATGAAGCAAACTTTAATTTCAAGGTTATTGCATGAAAAATAGTCCTGGTAACAATAAGAGTAGCCTAATGTACATGAGGTCATTAGAATGTCTCGTAATTTAAGAATTAAACCAGTTCACATTTGTACAAAATGCAAACCATTATGAATGACTCCTTTGATTGACGGATTCAAATAGATTTAGAGTTTTAATTGTCTTTATACTTGTTTGATTCAATCAATATACTAGGTTGTTTAGCCATATGTGTTAATTTCGTGATCAATGTGTCAAAAAGTGTGTTTGGACTCAAAAGAGGAGCATTGCTAATGAGAAATGATGGGAGGCATTCTCTAATTTTCAATTCAACAATTAATATTCATAAGAAATGAAGTTCAAGATCAAGGACTCCATTGTTTGCTAAATTGGATAAATTCATGTTATAGATTGTCCACGGGCATTTTTTTCATAACGAATATAGTCACTAAGGATGATGGAAAATTTAATTTCAAGGTTAATGCATGAAAAATAGTCCTGGTAACAATAAGAAGAGCCAAATTGAAATGAGGTCATTAGAATATCTTGTGATCTAAGAATTAAACCAGTTCACATTTGTACAGAATGCAAACCATAATGAATGACTCCTTAGATTGACGGAATTAAATAGATTTAGAGTTTTAATGGTCTTTATACTTGTTTGATTCAATCAATATACTAGGTTGTTTAGCCACATGTGTTAATTTCGTGATCAATGTGTCAAAAAGTGTTTTTGGACTCAAAAGAGGAGCATTGCTAATGAGAAATGATGGGAGGCATTTTCTAATTTTGAATTCAACAATTAATATTCATAAGAAATAAAATTCAAGATCAAGGACTCCATTGTTTGCTAAATTGGATAAATTCATGTTATAGATTGTCCATGGGCATTTTTTTCATAACGAATATAGTTACTAAGGATGATGGAAAATTTAATTTCAAGGTTATTGCATGAAAAATAGTCCTAGTAACAATAAGAGGAGCCTAATTTACATAAGGTATTTAGAATGTCTCGTGATTAAAGAATTGAACAAGTTCACATTTGTACAGAATGCAAACCATGATGAATGACTCCTTTGATTGATGGATTTAAATAGATTTAGAGTTTTAATGGTCTTTATACTGTTTTGATTCAATCAATATACTAGGTTGTTTAGCCAGATGTGTTAATTTCGTGATCAATGTGTCAGAAACTATTTTTGGAGTCGAAAGAGGAGCATTGCTAATGAGAAATGACGGGAGGCATTGTCTATTTTTGAATTCAACAATTAATATCAATAAGAAATGAAATTCACGACCATGGACTCCATTGTTTGTTAAATTGAACGAATTCATGTTATAGATGGTCCATGGGCTTTTTTTTCATAACGAATATAGTCATTAAGGACAAAGCAAAATTTAATTTCAAGATTATTGGATGAAAAATGGTACTGGTAACAAAAAGAGGAACGTAATTCACATGAGGTGATTAGAATGTCTCATCACTTAAGAATTAAACCTGTTCACATTTGTACGGAATGCAAACAATGATGAATGACTCCTTTGATTGACGGATTTAATTAGATTTAGAGTTTTAATGGTGTTTATACTTGTTTGATTCAATGAATATACTAGGTTGTTTAGCCACATGTGTTAATTTCATGATCAATGTGTCAAAAAGTGTGTTTGGAGTGAAAAGAGGAGCATTGCTAATGAGAAATGATGGGAGGCTGTCTCTAATTTTGAATTCAACAATTAACATCAATGAGAAAGGAAATTCAAGATCCAGGACTCCATTGTTTGTTAAATTGAATGAATTCATGTTATAGATGGTCCATGGGCACTTTTTTCATAACGAATATAGTAATTAAGGATGAAGCTAACTTTAATTTCAAGGTTATTGCATGAAAAATAGTCCTGGTAACAATAAGAGGAGCCTAATTTACAAAAGGTCATTAGAATGTCTCGTGATTTAAGAATTAAACCAGTTCACATTTGTACAGAATACAAACCATTATGAATGACTCCTTTGATACGGATTTAAATAGATTTACAGTTTTAATTGTCTTTATACTTGTTTGATTCGATTAACATACTAGGTTGTTTAGCCAGATGTGTTAATTACATGATCAATGTGTCAGAAACAATTTTTGGAGTGAAAAGAGGAGCATTGCTAATGAGAAGTGATGGGAGGCATTGTCTAATTTTGAATTCTACAATTAATATCAAGAAGAAATGAAATTCAAGATCAAGGACTCCATTGTTTGTTAAATTGAATGAATTCATGTTATAGATGGTCCATGGGCATCTTATTCATAACAAATATAGTCACTAAGGATGAAGCAAAATTTAATTTCAACCTAATTGCATGAAAAATAGTCCTGGTAACAATAAGAAGAGCCGAATTGAAATGAGGTCATTAGAATATCTTGTGATCTAAGAATTAAACCAGTTCACATTTGTACAGAATGCAAACCATAATGAATGACTCCTTAGATTGACGGAATTAAACAGATTTAGAATTTTAATGGTCTTTATACTTGTTTGATTCAATCAATATACTAGGTTGTTTAGCCACATGTGTTAATTTCGTGATCAATGTGTCAAAAAGTGTTTTTGGACTCAAAAGAGGAGCATTGCTAATGAGAAATGATGGGAGGCATTTTCTAATTTTGAATTCAACAATTAATATTCATAAGAAATGAAATTCAAGATCATGGACTCCATTGTTTGCTAAATTGGATAAATTCATGTTATAGATTGTCCATGGGCATTTTTTTCATAACGAATATAGTCACTAAGGATGATGGAAAATTTAATTTCAAGGTTATTGCATGAAAAATAGTCCTAGTAACAATAATAGGAGCCTAATTTACATAAGGTATTTAGAATGTCTCGTGATTTAAGAATTGAACAAGTTCACATTTGTACAGAATGCAAACCATGATGAATGACTCCTTTGATTGAAGGATTTAATTAGATTGAGAGTTTGAATGGTCTTTATACTTGTTTGATTCAATGAATATACTAGGTTGTTTAGCCACATGTGTTAATTTCGTAATCAATGTGTGAAAAAGTGTGTTTGGAGTCAAAAGAGGAGCATTGCTAATGAGAAATGATGGGAGGCTGTCTCTAATTTTGAATTCAACAATTAATATCAATAAGAAATGAAATTCAAGATCCAGGAATCCATTATTTATTAAATTGAATGAATTCATGTTATAGATGGTCCATGGGCACTTTTTTCATAACGAATATAGTCATTAAGGATGAAGTTAACTTTAATTTCAAGGTTATTGCATGAAAAATAGTCCTGGTAACAATAAGAGGGGCCTAATTTACATAAGGTATTTAGAATATCTCCTGATTTAAGAATTAAACTAGTTCACATTTGTACAAAACGTAAACTATGATGAATGACTCCTTTGATTGATGGATTTAAGTAGATTTAGAGTTTTAATGGTCTTCATACTTGTTTGATTCGATCAATATACTAGGTTGTTTAGCTAGATTTGTTAATTTCGTGATCAATGTGGCAAAAACTATTTTTGGAGTCAAAAAAGGAGGATTGCTAATGAGAAATGATAAGAGGCATTCTCTAATTTTGAATTCAACAATTAATATTCATCAGAAATGAAATTCAAGATCAAGGACTCCATTGTTTGTTAAATTGAATGAATTCATGTTATAGATGGTCCATAGGCTTTTTTTTCATAACGAATATAGTTATTAAGGATGAAGCAAAATTTAAATTCAAGGTTATTGCATGAAAAATGGTCTTGGTTACAATAAGAGGATCGTAATTCACATGAGCTGATTAGAATGTCTCATGACTTAAGAATTAAACCTGTTCACATTTGTGCGGAATGAAACAATGATGAATGACTCCTTTGATTGACGGATTTAATTAGAGTTAGAGCTTTAATGGTCTTTATACTTGTTTAATTCGATCAATATACTAGGTTGTTTAGCTAGATTTGTGAATTTCATGATCAATGTGGCAAAAACTATTTTTGGAGTCAAAAAAGGAGCATTGCTAATGAGAAATGATAAGAGGCATTCTCTAATTTTGAATTCAACAATTAATATTCATAAGAAATGAAATTCAAGATCAAGGACTCCATTATTTGTTAAATTGAATGAATTCATGTGATAGATGGTCCATGGGCTTTTTTCTCATAACGAATATAGTTATTAAGGATGAAGCAAAATTTAATTTCAAGGTTATTGCATGAAAAATGGTCTTGGTTACAATAAGAGGATCGTAATTCACATGAGGTGATTAGAATGTCTCATGACTTAAGAATTAAACCTGTTCACATTTGTACGGAATGCAAACAATGATGAATGACTCCTTTGATTGACGGAGTTAATTAGATTTAGAGTTTTAATGGTCTTTATACTTGTTTGATTCAATGAATATACTAGGTTGTTTAGCCACATGTGTTAATTTCCTGATCAATGTGTGAAAAAGTGTGTTTGGAGTCAAAAGAGGAGCATTGCTAATGAGAAATGATGGGAGGCTGTCTCTAATTTTGAATTCAACAATTAATATCAATGAGAAAGGAAATTCAAGATCCAGGACTCCATTGTTTTTTAAATTGAATGAATTCATGTTATAGATGGTCCATGGTCACTTTTTTCATAACGAATATAGTCATTAAGGATGAAGCTAACTTTAATTTCAGGGTTATTGCATGAAAAATAGTACTGTAACAATAAGAGGAGCCTAATTTACATGAGGTCATTGATGGAATTAAATAGATATAGAGTTTTTTAATGGTCTTTATACTTGTTTGATTCAATCAATATACTAGGTTGTTTAGCCACATGTGTTAATTTTTTGTGATCAATGTGTCAAAAAGTGTGTTTGGACTCAAAAGAGGAGCATTGCTAATGAGAAATAATGGGAGGCATTCTCTAATTTTGAATTCAACAATTAATATTCGTAAGAAATGAAATTCAAGATCAAGGTCTCCATTGTTTGCTAAATTGGATAAATTCATGTTATAGATGGACCATGGGCATTTTTTTCATAACGAATATAATCACTAAGGATGAAGCAAAATTTAATTTCAAGGTTATTGCATGAAAAATAGTCCTGGTAACAATATGAGGAGCGTAATTTGCATAAGGTATTTAGAATGTCTAGTGATTTAAGAATTAAACCAGTTCAAATTTGTACAGAATGCAAACCATGATGAATGACTCTTTTGATTGACGGATTTAAATAGATTTAGAGTTTTAATGGTCTTTATACTTGTTTGATTCAATCAATATACTAGGTTGTTTAGCCAGATGTGTTAATTTCATGATCAATGTGTCAGAAACTATTTTTGGAGTCAAAAGAGGAGCACTGCTAAGGAGAAATGACGGGAGGCATTGTCTATTTTTGAATTCAACAATTAATATCACTAAGAAATGAAATTCAAGACCATGGACTCCATTGTTTGTTAAATTGAATGAATTCATGTTATAGATGGTCCATGCGCTTTTTTTTCATAACGAATATAGTCATTAAGGACGAAGCAAAATTTAATTTCAAGGTTATTGCATAAAAAATAGTCCTGGTAACAATAAGAGGAACGTAATTCACATGAGGTGATTAGAATGTCTCATGACTTAAGAATTAAACCTGTTCACATTTGTATGGAATGCAAACAATGATGAATGACTCCTTTGATTGACGGATTTAATTAGATTTAGAGTTTTAATGGTCTTTATACTTGTTTGATTCAATGAATATACTAGGTTGTTTAGCCATATGTGTTAATTTCGTGATCAATGTGTCAAAAAGTGTGTTTGGACTCAAAAGAGGAGCATTGCTAATGAGAAATGATGGGAGGCTGTCTCTAATTTTGAATTCAACAATTAATATCAATGAGAAAGGAAATTCAAGATCCAGGACTCCATTGTTTTTTAAATTGAATGAATTCATGTTATAGATGGTCCATGGTCACTTTTTTCATAACGAATATAGTCATTAAGGATGAAGCTAACTTTAATTTCAGGGTTATTGCATGAAAAATAGTACTGGTAACAATAAGAGGAGCCTAATTTACATGAGGTCATTGATGGAATTAAATAGATATAGAGTTTTAATGGTCTTTATACTTGTTTGATTCAATCAATATACTAGGTTGTTTAGCCACATGTGTTAATTTTGTGATCAATGTGTCAAAAAGTGTGTTTGGACTCAAAAGAGGAGCATTGCTAATGAGAAATAATGGGAGGCATTCTCTAATTTTGAATTCAACAATTAATATTCGTAAGAAATGAAATTCAAGATCAAGGTCTCCATTGTTTGCTAAATTGGATAAATTCATGTTATAGATGGACCATGGGCATTTTTTTCATAACGAATATAATCACTAAGGATGAAGCAAAATTTAATTTCAAGGTTATTGCATGAAAAATAGTCCTGGTAACAATATGAGGAGCGTAATTTGCATAAGGTATTTAGAATGTCTAGTGATTTAAGAATTAAACCAGTTCAAATTTGTACAGAATGCAAACCATGATGAATGACTCCTTTGATTGACGGATTTAAATAGATTTAGAGTTTTAATGGTCTTTATACTTGTTTGATTCAATCAATATACTAGGTTGTTTAGCCAGATGTGTTAATTTCATGATCAATGTGTCAGAAACTATTTTTGGAGTCAAAAGAGGAGCACTGCTAAGGAGAAATGACGGGAGGCATTGTCTATTTTTGAATTCAATAATTAATATCACTAAGAAATGAAATTCAAGACCATGGACTCCATTGTTTGTTAAATTGAATGAATTCATGTTATAGATGGTCCATGGGCTTTTTTTTCATAACGAATATAGTCATTAAGGACGAAGCAAAATTTAATTTCAAGGTTATTGCATGAAAAATAGTCCTGGTAACAATAAGAGGAACGTAATTCACATGAGGTGATTAGAATGTCTCATGACTTAAGAATTAAACCTGTTCACATTTGTACGGAATGCAAACAATGATGAATGACTCCTTTGATTGACGGATTTAATTAGATTTAGATTTTTAATGGTCTTTATACTTGTTTGATTCAATGAATATACTAGGTTGTTTAGCCACATGTGTTAATTTCATGATCAATGTGTGAAAAAGTGAGTTTGGAGTCAAAAGAGGAGCATTGCTAATGAGAAATGATGGGAGGCTGTCTCTAATTTTGAATTCAACAATTAATATCAATGAGAAAGGACATTCAAGATCCAGGACTCCATTGTTTGTTAAATTGAATGAATTCATGTTATAGATTGTCCATGGGCACTTTTTTCATAACGAATATAGTCATTAAGGATGAAGCTAACTTTAATTTCAGTGTTATTGCATGAAAAATAGTCCTTGTAACAATAAGAGGAGCCCAATTTACACGAGCTCATTAGAATGTCTCGTGATTTAACAATTAAACCAGTTCACATTTGTACAGAATGCAAACCATTATGAATGACTCCTTTGATTGACGGATTTAAATAGATTTAGAGTTTTAATTGTCTTTATACTTGTTTGATTCGATCAACATACTAGGTTGTTTAGCCAGATGTGTTAATTACATGATCAATGTGTCAGAAACAATTTTTGGAGTCAAAAGAGGAGCATTGGTAAAGAGAAGTGATGGGAGGCATTGTCTAATTTTGAATTCTACAATTAATATCAATAAGAAATGAAATTCAAGATTAAGGGCTCCATTGTTTGTTAAATTGAATGAAATGGTGTTATAGATGGTCCATGGGCATCTTTTTCATAACAAATATAGTCACTAAGGATGAAGCAAAATTTAATTTCAACCTAATTGCATGAAAAATAGTCCTGGTAACAATAAGAAGAGCCGAATTTAAATGAGGTCATTAGAATATCTTGTGATCTAAGAATTAAACCAGTTCACATTTGTATAGAATGCAAACCATGATGAATGACTCCTTTGATTGATGGAATTAACTAGATTTAGAGTTTTAATGGTCTTTATACTTGTTTGATTCAATCAATATACTAGGTTGTTTAGCCACATGTGTTAATTTCGTGATCAATGTGTCAAAAAGTGTGTTTGGACTCAAAAGAGGAGCAATGCTAATGAGAAATTATGGGAGGCATTCTCTAATTTTGAATTCAACAATTAATATTCGTAAGAAATGAAATTCAAGATCAAGGTCTCCATTGTTTGCTTAGTTGGATAAATTCATGTTTTAGATGGTCCATGGGCATTTTTTTCATAACGAATATAATCACTAACGATGAAGCAAAATTTAATTTCAAGGTTATTGCATGAAAAATAGTCCTAGTAACAATATGAGGAGCGTAATTTGCATAAGGTATTTAGAATGTCTAGTGATTTAAGAATTAAACCAGTTCAAATTTGTACAGAATGCAAACCATGATGAATGACTCCTTTGATTTACGGATTTAACTAGATTTAGAGTTTTAATTGTCTTTATACTTGTTTGATTCGATCAACATACTAGGTTGTTTAGCCAGATGTGTTAATTACATGATCAATGTGTCAGAAACAATTTTTGGAGTCAAAAGAGGAGCATTGCTAATGAGAAGTGATGGGAGGCATTGTCTAATTTTGAATTCTACAATTAATATCAATAAGAAATGAAATTCAAGATTAAGGGCTCCATTGTTTGTTAAATTGAATGAAATGGTGTTATAGATGGTCCATGGGCATCATTTTTTATCATAACAAATATAGTCACTAAGGATCAAGCAAAATTTAATTTCAACCTAATTGCATGAAAAATAGTCCTGGTAACAATAAGAAGAGGCGAATTTAAATGACGTCATTAGAATATCTTGTGATCTAAGAATTAAACCAGTTCACATGTGTACAGAATGCAAACCATGATGAATGACTCCTTTGATTGATGGAATTAACTAGATTTAGAGTTTTAATGGTCTTTATACTTGTTTGATTCAATCAATATACTATGTTGTTTAGCCACATGTGTTAATTTCGTGATCAATGTGTCAAAAAGTGTGTTTGGACTCAAAAGAGGAGCAATGCTAATGAGAAATGATGGGAGGCATTCTCTAATTTTGAATTCAATAATTAATATTCGTAAGAAATGAAATTCAAGATCAAGGTCTCCATTGTTTGCTAAATTGGATAAATTCATGTTATAGATGGTCCATGGGCATTTTTTTCATAACGAATATAATCACTAAGGATGAAGCAAAATTTAATTTCAAGGTTATTGCATGAAAAATAGTCCTAGTAACAATATGAGGAGCCTAATTTGCATAAGGTATTTAGAATGTCTAGTGATTTAAGAATTAAACCAGTTCAAATTTGTACAGAATGCAAACCATGATGAATGACTCCTTTGATTTACGGATTTAAATAGATTTAGAGTTTTAATGGTCTTTATACTTGTTTGATTCAATCAATACACTAGGATGTTTAGCTAGATGTGTTAATTTCATGATCAATGTGTCAAAAACTATTTTTGGAGTCAAAAGAGGGGCATTGCTAAGGAGAAATGATGGGAGGCATTGTCTATTTTTGAATTCAACAATTAATATCAATAAGAAATGAAATTCAAGACCATGGACTCCATTGTTTGTTAAATTGAATGAATTCATGTTATAGATGGTCCATGGGATTTTTTTTCATAACGAATATAGTCATTAAGGACGAAGCAAAATTTAATTTCAAGGTTATTGCATGAAAAATGGTCTTGGTAACAATAAGAGGAACGTAATTTCACATGAGGTGATTAGAAATGTCTCATGACTTAAGAATTAAACCTGTTCACATTTTGTACGGATTGCAAACAATGATGAATGACTCCTTTGATTGACGGATTTAATTAGATTGAG
>JBAPLH010000885.1:0-20102 GCA_037897445.1 Ceriops zippeliana | reverse complement strand
CATTTCAGACAAATGTTAACTTGTTTAATTCCTAAAAAATGACAACTTCTAATCACCTAATGTTAATTAAGCTCCTCTTGTTGTTACCAGGACTATTTTTCAAGCAATAACCTTGAAATTAACTTTTGTTTCTTTCTTAATAACTATATTCATTTTGAAAAAAATGCCCGTGGACCATCAATTACATTAATTCATTCAATTTAACAAACAATTCAGTCCTTGATTTTGAATTGCTTTTCTTATTGATCCATTTGTTGAATTCAAAATTGGAGAGTTGTTCCCATCATTTTTGGTTAACAAGCCTCTTCTTTTGATTCCAAACACACTTTTTGATCCATGGATCATGAAATATAACACATGTGGTTAAACAACCTAGTATATTAATTGATTCAAACAAGTATAAACACCAATAAAAATCCAAATCTATTTAAATTCGTCGGCCAAATGTGCCATTGATCATGGTTTGTATTTCGTACAAATGTTAACTGGTTTCATTCCTAAATAATGAGAATTTCTAATCACCTCATGTGAATTAGGCTCGTCTTGTTGTTACTAGGACTATTTTTCACGCAATAACCTTGAAATTAACTTTTTTTCTCTCTTAATAACTATATTCATTTTGAAAAAAATGCACGTGGACCATCAATTACATGAACTCATTCAATTTAACAAACAATTCAGTCCTTGATTTTGAATTGCATTTCTTATTGATATTAATTGTTGAATTCAAAATTAAAGTGTTGCTCCCATCATTTTTGGTTAACAAGCCTCTTCTTTTGATTCCAAACACACTTTTTGATACATTGATCATGAAATATAACACATGTGGCTAAACAACCTAGTATATTAATTGATTCAAACAAATATAAACAATAAATAAAAATCCAAATCTATTTAAATCCATCGGCCAAAGGTGCCATTATTCTAGGCTTGCATTTCATACAAATGTTAACTGGTTTAATTCCTAAATAATGAGAATTTCTATTCACTTCATGTTAATTAGGCTCCTCTTGTTGTTAGCAGGACTATTTTTCTTGCAATAACCTTGAAATTAACTTTTGTTTCTCTGTTAATAACTATATTCATTTTGAAAAAAATGCCCGTGTACCATCAATTACATGAATCCATTCAATTTAACATTAAATTTAGTCCTTGATCTTGAATTGCATTTCTTCTTGATATTATTTGTTGAATTCATAATTAAAGAGTTGCTCCCATCATTTTTGGTTAACAAGCCTCTTCTTTTGATTCCAAACACACTTTTTGATACATTGATCATGAAATATAACACATGTAGCTAAACAACCTAGTATATTAATTGATTCAAACAAATATAAACACCAATAAAAATCCAAATCTATTTAAATCCATCGGCCAAAGGTTCCATTATTCTAGGTTTGCATTTCGTACAAATGTTAACTGGTTTAATTCCTAAATAATGAGAATTTCTATTCACCTCATGTTAATTAGGCTCCTCTTGTTGTTAGCAGGACTATTTTTCATGCAATAACCTTGCAATTAACTTTTGTTTCTTTCTTCATAACTATATTGATTTAGAAAAAAATGCCCGTGGACCATCTATTGCATTAATTCATTCAATTTAACAAAGAATTCAGTCCTTGATTTTGAATTGCTTTTCATATTGATACTATTTGTTGAATTCAAAATTGGAGAGTTGCTCCCATCATTTTTGGTTAACAAGCCTCTTCTTTTGATTCCAAACACACTTTTTGATCAATTGATCATGAAATATAACACATGTGGCTAAACAACCTAGTATATTAATTGATTCAAACAAATATAAACACTAATAAAAATCCAAATCCATTTAAATCCATTGGCAAAAGGTGCAATTCAACAGGGTTTGCATTTCGTACAAATGTTAATTGGTTTAATTCCTAAATAATGAGAATTTCTAATCACCTCATGTTAATTACGCTCCTCTTATTGTTACCGGGACTATTTTTCATGCAATAACCTTGAAATTAACATCTGTTTCTTTCATAATAATTATATTCATTTTGAAAAAAATGCCCGTGGACCATCAATTACATGAATTAGTTCAATTTAACAAACAATTCAGTCCTTGATTTTGAACTGCATTTATTATTGATATTATTTGTTGAATTCAAAATTAGAGAGTTGCTCCTATCATTTTTGGTTAACAAGCCTCTTCTTTTGATTCCAAACACACTTTTTGATCCATTGATCATGAAATATAACACATGTGGCTAAACAACCTAGCATATTAATTGATTCAAACAAGTATAAACACCAATAAAAATCCAAATCTATTTAAATCCACAGGCAAAACATGTCATTCATCAGGGTTAGCATTTCGTACAAATGTTAATTAGTTTAATTCCTAAATAATGACAATTTCTAATCTCCTAATATTAATTAGGCTCCTCTTGTTGTTACCAAGACTATTTTTCATGCAATAACCATGAAATTAACATTTGTTTCTTTCTTAATAACTATATTCATTTTGAAAAAAATGCACGTGGACCATCAATTACATGAATTCATTCAATTTCACAAACAATTCAGTCCTTGATTTTGAATTGCATTTCTTATTGATATTAATTGTTGAATTCAAAATTAAAGAGTTGCTCCCATCATTTTTGGTTAACAAGCCTCTTCTTTTGATTCCAAATACACTTTTTGATACATTGATCATGACATATAACACATGTGGCTAAACAACCTAGTATATTAATTGATTCAAACAAGTATAAAACACCAATAAAAATCCAAATCTATTTAAATTCGTCGTCCGCCTAAGGTGCCATTCATCAGGGTTAGCATTTCGTACAAATGTTAACTAGCTTAATTCCTAAATAATGACAATTTCTAATCTCCTAATATTAATTAGGCTCCTCTTGTTGTTACCAAGACTATTTTTCATGCAATAACCATGAAATTAACATTTGTTTCTTTCTTAATAACCCTATTCAATTTGAAAAAAAATGCCCATGGACCATCAATTACATGAATTCATTCAATTTAACAAACAATTCAGTCCTTGATTTTGAATTGCATTTCTTCTTGATATTATTTGTTGAATTCAAAATTAAAGAGTTGCTCCCATCATTTTTGGTTAACAAGCCTCTTCTTTTGATTCCAAACACACTTTTTGATCAATTGACCATGAAATATAACACATGTGGCTAAACAACCTAGTATATTAATTGATTCAAACAAGTATAAACACTAATAAAAATCCAAATCCATTTAAATCCGTTGGCAAAAGGTGCCATTCAACAGGGTTTGCATTTCGTACAAATGTTAATTGGTTTAATTCCTAAATAATGAGAATTTCTAATCACCTCATGTTAATTAGGCTCCTCTTATTGTTATCGGGACTATTTTTCATGCAATAACCTTGAAATTTAACATCTGTTTCTTTCATAATAACTATATATTCATTTTGAAAAAAAATGCCCGTGGACCATCAATTACATGAATTAATTCAATTTAACAAACAATTCAGTCCTTGATTTTGAACTGCATTTCTTATTGATATTATTTGTTGAATTCAAAATTAGAGAGTTGCTCCTATCATTTTTGGTTAACAAGCCTCTTCTTTTGATTCCAAACACACTTTTTGATCCATTGATCATGAAATATAACACATGTGGCTAAAACAACCTAGCATATTAATTGATTCAAACAAGTATAAACACCAATAAAAATCCAAATCTATTTAAATCCACAGGCAAAACGTGCCATTCATCAGGGTTAGCATTTCGTACAAATGTTAACTAGTTTAATTCCTAAATAATGACAATTTCTAATCTCCTAATATTAATTAGGCTCCTCTTGTTGTTACCAAGACTATTTTTCATGCAATAACCATGAAATTAACATTTGTTTCTTTCTTAATAACTATATTCATTTTGAAAAAAATGCACGTGGACCAGCAATTACATGAATTCATTCAATTTCACAAACAATTCAGTCCTTGATTTTGAATTGCATTTCTTATTGATATTAATTGTTGAATTCAAAATTAAAGAGTTGCTCCCATCATTTTTTGGTTAACAAGCCTCTTCTTTTGATTCCAAATACACTTTTTGATACATTGATCATGAAATATAAACACATGTGGCTAAACAACCTAGTATATTTAATTGATTCAAACAAGTATAAACACCAATAAAAATCCAAATCTATTTAAATTCGTCCGCCTAAGGTGCCATTCATCAGGGTTAGCATTTCGTACAAATGTTAACTAGCTTAATTCCTAAATAATGACAATTTCTAATCTCCTAATATTAATTAGGCTCCTCTTGTTGTTACCAAGACTATTTTTCATGCAATAACCATGAAATTAACATTTGTTTTCTTTCTTAATAACCCTATTCAATTTGAAAAAAAATGCCCGTGGACCATCAATTACATGAATTCATTCAATTTAACAAACAATTCAGTCCTTGATTTTGAATTGCATTTCTTCTTGATATTATTTGTTGAATTCAAAATTAAAGAGTTGCTCCCATCATTTTTGGTTAACAAGCCTCTTCTTTTGATTCCAAACACACTTTTTGATCAATTGACCATGAAATATAACACATGTGGCTAAAACAACCTAGTATATTAATTGATTCAAACAAGTATAAACACTAATAAAAATCCAAATCCATTTAAATCCGTTGGCAAAAGGTGCCATTCAACAGGGTTTGCATTTCGTACAAATGTTAATTGGTTTAATTCCTAAATAATGAGAATTTCTAATCACCTCATGTTAATTAGGCTCCTCTTATTGTTATCGGGACTATTTTTCATGCAATAACCTTGAAATTAACATCTGTTTCTTTCATAATAACTATATTCATTTTGAAAAAAATGCCCGTGGACCATCAATTACATGAATTAATTCAATTTAACAAACAATTCAGTCCTTGATTTTGAACTGCATTTCTTATTGATATTATTTGTTGAATTCAAAATTAGAGAGTTGCTCCCTATCATTTTTTGGTTAACAAGCCTCTTCTTTTGATTCCAAACACACTTTTTGATCCATTGATCATGAAATATAACACATGTGGCTAAACAACCTAGCATATTAATTGATTCAAACAAGTATAAACACCAATAAAAATCCAAATCTATTTAAATCCACAGGCAAAACGTGCCATTCATCAGGGTGAGCATTTCGTACAAATGTTAAACTAGTTTAATTCCTAAATAATGACAATTTCTAATCTCCTAATATTAATTAGGCTCCTCTTGTTGTTACCAAGACTATTTTTCATGCAATAACCATGAAATTAACATTTGTTTCTTTCTTAATAACTATATTCATTTTGAAAAAAATGCACGTGGACCATCAATTACATGAATTCATTCAATTTCACAAACAATTCAGTCCTTGATTTTGAATTGCATTTCTTATTGATATTAATTGTTGAATTCAAAATTAAAGAGTTGCTCCCATCATTTTTGGTTAACAAGCCTCTTCTTTTGATTCCAAATACACTTTTTGATACATTGATCATGAAATATAACACATGTGGCTAAACAACCTAGTATATTAATAGATTCAAACAAGTATAAACACCAATAAAAATCCAAATCTATTTAAATTCGTCCGCCTAAGGTGCCATTCATCAGGGTTAGCATTTCGTACAAATGTTAACTAGTTTAATTCCTAAATAATGACAATTTCTAATCTCCTAATATTAATTAGGCTCCTCTTGTTGTTACCAAGACTATTTTTCATGCAATAACCATGAAATTAACATTTGTTTCTTTCTTAATAACTATATTCATTTTGAAAAAAATGCACGTGGACCATCAATTACATGAATTCATTCAATTTCACAAACAATTCAGTCCTTGATTTTGAATTGCATTTCTTATTGATATTAATTGTTGAATTCAAAATTAAAGAGTTGCTCCCATCATTTTTGGTTAACAAGCCTCTTCTTTTGATTCCAAATACACTTTTTGATACATTGATCATGAAATATAACACATGTGGCTAAACAACCTAGTATATTAATTGATTCAAACAAGTATAAAACACCAATAAAAATCCAAATCTATTTAAATTCATCCGCCTAAGGTGCCATTCATTCATCAGGTTTGCATTTCGTAAAAATGTTAACTAGTTTAATTCCTAAATAATGACAATTTCTAATCTCCTAATATTAATTAGGCTCCTCTTATTGTTACCAGGACTATTTTTCACGCAATAACCTTGAAATTAACTTTTTTTCTCTCTTAATAACTATATTCATTTTGAAAAAAATGCACGTGGACCATCAATTACATGAACTCATTCAATTTAACAAACAATTCAGTCCTTGATTTTGAATTGCATTTCTTATTGATATTACTTGTTGAATTCAAAATTAAAGAGTTGCTCCCATCATTTTTGGTTAACAAGTCTCTTCTTTTGATTCCAAACGCACTTTTTGATAAATTGATCATGAAATATAACACATGTGGCTAAACAACATAGTATATTAATTGATTCAAACAAATATAAACAACAATTATAAAACTCCAAATCTATTTAAATCCATCGGCTAAAGGTGCCATTATTCTAGGTTTGCATTTCGTACAAATGTTAACTGGTTTAATTCCTAAATAATGAGAATTTCTATTCACTTCATGTTAATTAGGCTCCTCTTGTTGTTAGCAGGACTATTTTTCACGCAATAACCTTAAAATTAAATTTTGTTTCTCTCTTAATAACTATATTCATTTTGAAAAAATGCCCGTGGACCATCAATTACATGAATCCATTCAATTTAACATTAAATTCAATCCTTGATATTGAATTGCATTTCTTCTTGATATTATTTGTTGAATTCATAATTAAAGAGTTGCTCCCATCATTTTTGGTTAACAAGCCTCTTCTTTTGATTCCAAACACACTTTTTGATACATTGATCATGAAATATAACATATGTAGCTAAACAACCTAGTATATTAATTGATTCAAACAAATATAAACACCAATAAAAATCCAAATCTATTTAAATTCGTCCGCCTAAGGTGCCATTCATCAGGGTTAGCATTTCGTACAAATGTTAACTAGTTTAATTCCTAAATAATGACAATTTCTAATCTCCTATCATTTTTGGTTAACAAGCCTCTTCCTTTGATTCCAAACACACTTTTTGATCCATTGATCATGAAATATAACACATGTGGCTAAACAACCTAGCATATTAATTGATTCAAACAAGTATAAACACCAATAAAAATCCAAATCTATTTAAATCCACAGGCAAAACGTGCCATTCATCAGGGTGAGCATTTCGTACAAATGTTAACTAGTTTAATTCCTAAATAATGACAATTTCTAATCTCCTAATATTAATTAGGCTCCTCTTGTTGTTACCAAGACTATTTTTCATGCAATAACCATGAAATTAACATTTGTTTCTTTCTTAATAACTATATTCATTTTGAAAAAAATGCACGTGGACCATCAATTACATGAATTCATTCAATTTCACAAACAATTCAGTCCTTGATTTTGAATTGCATTTCTTATTGATATTAATTGTTGAATTCAAAATTAAAGAGTTGCTCCCATCATTTTTGGTTAACAAGCCTCTTCTTTTTGATTCCAAATACACTTTTTGATACATTGATCATGAAATATAACACATGTGGCTAAACAACCTAGTATATTAATTGATTCAAACAAGTATAAACACCAATAAAAATCCAAATCTATTTAAATTTGTTCGCCTAAGGTGCCATTCATCAGGGTTAGCATTTGGTACAAATGTTAACTAGTTTAATTCCTAAATAATGACAATTTCTAATCTCCTAATATTAATTAGGCTCCTCTTGTTGTTACCAAGACTATTTTTCATACAATAACCATGAAATTAACATTTGTTTCTTCCTTAATAACCCTATTCAATTTGAAAAAAATGCCCGTGGACCATCAATTACATGAATTCATTCAATTTAACATACAATTCAGTCCTTGATTTTGAATTGCATTTCTTATTGATATTATTTGTTGAATTCAAAATTAAAGAGTTGCTCCCATCATTTTTGGTTAACAAGCCTCTTCTTTTGATTCCAAACACACTTTTTGATCAATTGATCATGAAATATAACACATGTGGCTAAACATCCTAGTATATTAATTGATTCAAAAAAGTATAAACACCAATAAAAATCCAAATCTATTTAAATTCGTCGGCCAAATGTGCCATTGATCATGGTTTGTATTTCGTACAAATGTTAACTGGTTTAATTCCTAAATAATGACAATTTCTAATCTCCTAATATTAATTAGGCTCCTCTTTGTTGTTACCAAGACTATTTTTTTTCATGCAATAACCATGAAATTAACATTTGTTTCTTTCTTAATAACTATATTCATTTTGAAAAAAATGCACGTCGACCATCAATTACATGAATTCATTCAATTTAACAAACAATTCAGTCCTTGATTTTGAATTGCATTTCTTATTGATATTAATTGTTGAATTCAAAATTGGAGAGTTGCTTCCATCATTTTTGGTTAACAAGCCTCTTCTTTTGATTCCAAACACACTTTTTGATCAATTGATCATGAAATATAACACATGTGGCTAAACAACCTAGTATATTAATTGATTCAAACAAGTATAAACACTAATAAAAATCCAAATCCATTTAAATCCATTGGCAAAAGGTGCCATTCAACAGGGTTTGCATTTCGTACAAATGTTAATTGGTTTAATTCCTAAATAATGAGAATTTCTAATGACCTCATGTTAATTAGGCTCCTCTTATTGTTACTGGGACTATTATTCATGCAATAACCTTGAAATTAACATCTGTTTCTTTCTTAATAACTATATTCATTTTGAAAAAAATGCCCGTGGACCATCAATTACATGAATTAATTCAATTTAACAAACAATTCAGTCCTTGATTTTGAACTGCATTTCTTATTGATATTATTTGTTGAATTCAAAATTAGAGAGTTGCTCCTATCATTTTTGGTTAACGAGCCTCTTCTTTTGATTCCAAATACACTTTTTGATCCATTGATCATGAAATATAACACATGTGGCTAAACAACCTAGCATATTAATTGATTCAAACAAGTATAAACACCAATAAAAATCAAAATCTATTTAAATTCGTCGGCCAAAGGTGCCATTGATCATGGTTTGCATTTCGTACAAAGGTTAACTGGTTTAATTCCTAAATAATGACAATTTCTAATCTCCTAATATTAATTAGGCTCCTCTTGTTGTTACCAAGACTATTTTTCATGCAATAACCATGAAATTAACATTTGTTTCTTTCTTAATAACTATATTCATTTTGAAAAAAATGCACGTCGACCATCAATTACATGAATTCATTCAATTTAACAAACAATTCAGTCCTTGATTTTGAATTTCATTTCTTATTGATATTAATTGTTGAATTCAAAATTAAAGAGTTGCTCCCATCATTTTTGGTTAACAAGCCTCTTCTTTTGATTCCAAATACACTTTTTGATACATTGATCATGAAATATAACACATGTGGCTAAACAACCTACTATATTAATTGATTCAAACAAGTATAAACACTAATAAAAATCCAAATCTATTTAAATTCGTCCGCCTAAGGTGCCATTCATCAGGGTTTTCATTTTGTACAAATGTTAACTGGTTTAATTCCTAAATAATGAGAATTTCTAATCACCTCATGTTAATTATGCTCGTTTTATTGTTACCAGGACTATTTTTCACGCAATAACCTTAAAATTAACTTTTTTTCTCTCTTTATAACTATATTCATTTTGAAAAAAATGCACGTAGACCATCAATTACATAAACTCATTCAATTTAACAAACAATTCAGTCCTTGATTTTGAATTGCATTTCTTATTGATATTAATTGTTGAATTCAAAATTAAAGAGTTGCTCCCATCATTTTTGGTTAACAAGCTTCTTCTTTTGATTCCAAACACACTTTTTGATCCATGGATCATGAAATATAACACATGTGGTTAAACAACCTAGTATATTAATTGATTCAAACAAGTATAAAAACCAATAAAAATCCAAATCTATTTAAATTCGTCGGCCAAATGTGCCATTGATCATGGTTTGCATTTCGTACAAATGTTAACTGGTTTAATTCCTAAATAGTGAGAATTTCTAATCACCTCATGTTAATTAGGCTCGTCTTGTTGTTACTAGGACTATTTTTCACGCAATAACCTTGAAATTAACTTTTTTTCTCTCTTAATAACTATATTCATTTTGAAAAAAATGCACGTGGACCATCAATTACATGAACTCATTCAATTTAACAAACAATTCAGTCCTTGATTTTGAATTGCATTTCTTATTGATATTAATTGTTGAATTCAAAATTAAAGAGTTGCTCCCATCATTTTTGGTTAACAAGCCTCTTCTTTTGATTCCAAACACACTTTTTGATACATTGATCATGAAATATAACACATGTGGCTAAACAACCTAGTATATTAATTGATTCAAACAAGTATAAACACCAATAAAAATCCAAATCTATTTAAATTCGTCTGCCTAAGGTGCCATTCATCGTGGTTTGCATTTCGGACAAATTTTAACTGGTTTAATTCCTAAATAATGACAATTTCTAATCACCTAATGTTAATTAGCCTCCTCTTGTTGTTACCAGGACTATTTTTCAAGCAATAACCTTGAAATTAACTTTTGTTTCTTTCTTAATAACTATATTCATTTTGAAAAAAATGCCCGTGGACCATCAATTACATTAATTCATTCAATTTAACAAACAATTTAGTCCATGATTTTGAATTGCTTTTCTTATTGATACTATTTGTTGAATTCAAAATTGGAGAGTTGCTCCCATCATTTTTGGTTAACAAGCCTCTTCTTTTGATTCCAAACACACTTTTTGATCAATTGATCATGAAATATAACACATGTGGCTAAACAACCTAGTATATTAATTGATTCAAACAAGTATAAACACTAATAAAAATCCAAATCCATTTAAATCCGTTGGCAAAAGGTGCCATTCAACAGGGTTTGCATTTCGTACAAATGTTAATTGGTTTAATTCCTAAATAATGAGAATTTCTAATCACCTCATGTTAATTAGGCTCCTCTTATTGTTATCGGGACTATTTTTCATGCAATAACCTTGAAATTAACATCTGTTTCTTTCATAATAACTATATTCATTTTGAAAAAAATGCCCGTGGACCATCAATTACATGAATTAATTCAATTAAACAAACAATTCAGTCCTTGATTTTGAACTGCATTTCTTATTGATATTATTTGTTGAATTCAAAATTAGAGAGTTGCTCCTATCATTTTTTGTTAACAAGCCTCTTCTTTTGATTCCAAACACACTTTTTGATCCATTGATCATGAAATATAACACATGTGGCTAAACAACCTAGCATATTAATTGATTCAAACAAGTATAAACACCAATAAAAATCCAAATCTATTTAAATCCACAGGCAAAAGGTGCCATTCATCAGGGTTAGCATTTCGTACAAATGTTAACTGGTTTAATTCCTAAATAATGACAATTTCTAATCTCCTAATATTAATTAGGCTCCTCTTGTTGTTACCAAGACTATTTTTCATGCAATAACCATGAAATTAACATTTGTTTCTTTCTTAATAACTATATTCATTTTGAAAAAAATGCCAGTGGACCATCAATTACATGAATTCATTCAATTTAACAAACAATTCAATCCTTGATTTTGAATTGCATTTCTTATTGATATTATTTGTTGAATTCAAAATTAGAGAGTTGCTCCTATCATTTTTGGTTAACAAGCCTCTTCTTTTGATTCCAAACACACTTTTTGATCCATTGATCAAGAAATATAACACATGTGCCTAAACAACCTAGCATATTAATTGATTCAAACAAGTATAAACACCAATAAAAATCCAAATCTATTTAAATCCACAGGCAAAACGTGTCATTCATCAGGGTTAGCATTTCGTACAAATGTTAACTGGTTTAATTCCTAAATAATGACAATTTCTAATCTCCTAATATTAATTAGGCTCCTCTTGTTGTTACCAAGACTATTTTTCATGCAATAACCATGAAATTAACATTTGTTTCTTTCTTAATAACTATATTCATTTTGAAAAAAATGCACGTGGCCCATCAATTACATGAATTCATTCAATTTCACAAACAATTCAGTCCTTGATTTTGAATTGCATTTCTTATTGATATTAATTGTTGAATTCAAAATTAAAGAGTTGCTCCCATCATTTTTGGCTAACAAGCCTCTTCTTTTGATTCCAAATACACTTTTTGATACATTGATCATGAAATATAACACATGTGGCTAAACAACCTAGTATATTAATTGATTCAAACAAGTATAAACACCAATAAAAATCCAAATCTAGTTAAATTCGTCCGCCTAAGGTGCCATTCATCAGGGTTAGCATTTCGTACAAATGTTAACTAGTTTAATTCCTAAATAATGACAATTTCTAATCTCCTAATATTAATTAGGCTCCTCTTGTTGTTACCAAGACTATTTTTCATGCAATAACCATGAAATTAACATTTGTTTCTTTCTTAATAACTATATTCATTTTGAAAAAAATGCACGCGGAACATCAATTACATGAATTCATTCAATTTAACAAACAATTCAGTCCTTGATTTTGAATTGCATTTCTTATTGATATTATTTGTTGAATTAAAAATTAGAGAGTAGCTCCCATCATTTTTCGTTAACAAGACTCTTCTTTTGATTCCAAACACACTTTTTGATCCATTGATCATCAAATATAACACATGTGGTTAAACAACCTAGTATATTAATTGATTCAAACAAGTATAAACACCAAAACAAATCCAAATCTATTTAAATTCGTCGGCCAAAGGTGCCATTGATCATGGTTAGCATTTCGTACAAATGTTAGCTGGTTTAATTCCTAAATAATGAGAATTTCTAATCACCTCATGTTAATTAGGCTCGTCTTGTTGTTACCAGAACTATTTTTCACGCAATAACCTTGAAATCAACTTTTTTTCTCTCTTAATAACTATATTCATTTTGAAAAAAATGCACGTGGACCATCAATTACATGAATTCATTCAATTTCACAAACAATTCAGTCCTTGATTTTGAATTGCATTTCTTATTGATATTAATTGTTGAATTCAAAATTAAAGAGTTGCTCCCATCATTTTTGGTTAACAAGCCTCTTCTTTTGATTCCAAACACACTTTTTGATACATTGATCATGAAATATAACACATGTAGCTAAATAACCTAGTATATTAATTGATTCAAACAAATATAAACACCAATAAAAATCTAAATCTATTTAAATCCATCGGCCAAAGGTTCCATTATTCCAGGTATGCATTTCGTACAAATGTTAACTGGTTTAATTCCTAAATAATGAGAATTTCTAATCACCTCATGTTAATTAGGCTCCTCTTGTTGTTACGAGGACTATTTTTCATGCAATAACCTTGAAATTAACTTTTTTTTCTCTCTTAATAACTATATTCATTTTGAAAAAAATGCACGTGGACCATCAATTACATGAATTCATTCAATTTCACAAACAATTCAGTCCTTGATTTTGAATTGCATTTCTTATTGATATTAATTGTTGAATTCAAAATTAAAGAGTTGCTCCCATCATTTTTGGTTAACAAGCCTCTTCTTTTGATTCCAAATACACTTTTTGATACATTGATCATGAAATATAACACATGTGGCTAAACAACCTAGTATATTAATTGATTCAAACAAGTATAAACACCAATAAAAATCGAAATCTATTTAAATTCGTCTGCCTAAGGTGCCATTCATCGTGGTTTGCATTTCGGACAAATTTTAACTGGTTTAATTCCTAAATAATGACAATTTCTAATCTCCTAATGTTAATTAGCCTCCTCTTGTTGTTACCAGGACTATTTTTCAAGCAATAACCTTGAAATTAACTTTTGTTTCTTTCTTAATAACTATATTCATTTTGAAAAAAATGCCCGTGGACCATCAATTACATTAATTCATTCAATTTAACAAACAATTCAGTCCTTGATTTTGAATTGCTTTTCTTATTGATACTATTTGTTGAATTCAAAATTGGAGAGTTGCTCCCATCATTTCTGGTTAACAAGCCTCTTCTTTTGATTCCAAACACACTTTTTGATCAATTGATCATGAAATATAACACATGTGGCTAAACAACCTAGTATATTAATTGATTCAAACAAGTATAAACACCAATAAAAATCCAAATCTAGTTAAATTCGTCCACCTAAGGTGCCATTCATCAGGGTTAGCATTTCGTACAAATGTTAACTAGTTTAATTCCTAAATAATGACAATTTCTAATCTCCTAATATTAATTAGGCTCCTCTTGTTGTCTCTTGTTGTTACCAAGACTATTTTTCATGCAATAACAATGAAATTAACATTTGTTTCTTTCTTAATAACTATATTCATTTTGAAAAAAATGCACGTGGACCATCAATTACATGAATTCATTCAATTTCACAAACAATTCAGTCCTTGATTTTGAATTGCATTTCTTATTGATATTAATTGTTGAATTCAAAATTAAAGAGTTGCTCCCATCATTTTTGGTTAACAAGCCTCTTCTTTTGATTCCAAATACACTTTTTGATACATTGATCATGAAATATAACACATGTGGCTAAACAACCTAGTATATTAATTGATTCAAACAAGTATAAACACCAATAAAAATCCAAATCTATTTAAATTCGTCCGCCTAAGGTGCCATTCATCAGGGTTAGCATTTCGTACAAATGTTAACTAGTTTAATTCCTAAATAATGACAATTTCTAATCTCCTAATATTAATTAGGCTCCTCTTGTTGTTACCAGGACTATTTTTCACGCAATAACCTTGAAATTAACATTTGTTTCTCTCTTAATAACTATATTCATTTTGAAAAAAATGCACGTGGACCATCAATTACATGAACTCATTCAATTTAACAAACAATTCAGTCCTTGATTTTGAATTGCATTTCTTATTGATATTACTTGTTGAATTCAAAATTAAAGAGTTGCTCCCATCATTTTTGGTTAACAAGTCTCTTCTTTTGATTCCAAACGCACTTTTTGATACATTGATCATGAAATATAACACATGTGGCTAAACAACATAGTATATTAATTGATTCAAACAAATATAAACAACAATAAAACTCCAAATCTATTTAAATCCATCGGCTAAAGGTGCCATTATTCTAGGTTTGCATTTCGTACAAATGTTAACTGGTTTAATTCCTAAATAATGAGAATTTCTATTCACTTCATGTTAATTAGGCTCCTCTTGTTGTTAGCAGGACTATTTTTCACGCAATAACCTTAAAATTAAATTTTGTTTCTCTCTTAATAACTATATTCATTTTGAAAAAATGCCCGTGGACCATCAATTACATGAATCCATTCAATTTAACATTAAATTCAATCCTTGATATTGAATTGCATTTCTTCTTGATATTATTTGTTGAATTCATAATTAAAGAGTTGCTCCCATCATTTTTGGTTAACAAGCCTCTTCTTTTGATTCCAAACACACTTTTTGATACATTGATCATGAAATATAACATATGTAGCTAAACAACCTAGTATATTAATTGATTCAAACAAATATAAACACCAATAAAAATCCAAATCTATTTAAATTCGTCCGCCTAAGGTGCCATTCATCAGGGTTAGCATTTCGTACAAATGTTAACTAGTTTAATTCCTAAATAATGACAATTTCTAATCTCCTAATATTAATTAGGCTCCTCTTGTTGTTACCAGGACTATTTTTCACGCAATAACCTTGAAATTAACTTTTTTTCTCTCTTAATAACTATATTCATTTTGAAAAAAATGCACGTGGACCATCAATTACATGAACTCATTCAATTTAACAAACAATTCAGTCCTTGATTTTGAATTGCATTTCTTATTGATATTACTTGTTGAATTCAAAATTAAAGAGTTGCTCCCATCATTTTTGGTTAACAAGTCTCTTCTTTTGATTCCAAACGCACGTTTTGATACATTGATCATGAAATATAACACATGTGGCTAAACAACCTAGTATATTAATTGATTCAAACAAATATAAACAACAATAAAACTCCAAATCTATTTAAATCCATCGGCTAAAGGTGCCATTATTCTAGGTTTGCATTTCGTACAAATGTTAACTGGTTTAATTCCTAAATAATGAGAATTTCTATTCACTTCATGTTAATTAGGCTCCTCTTGTTGTTAGCAGGACTATTTTTCACGCAATAACCTTAAAATTAAATTTTGTTTCTCTCTTAATAACTATATTCATTTTGAAAAAATGCCCGTGGACCATCAATTACATGAATCCATTCAATTTAACATTAAATTCAATCCTTGATATTGAATTGCATTTCTTCTTGATATTATTTGTTGAATTCATAATTAAAGAGTTGCTCCCATCATTTTTGGTTAACAAGCCTCTTCTTTTGATTCCAAACACACTTTTTGATACATTGATCATGAAATATAACACATGTAGCTAAACAACCTAGTATATTAATTGATTCAAACAAATATAAACACCAATAAAAATCCAAATCTATTTAAATTCGTCCGCCTAAGGTGCCATTCATCAGGGTTAGCATTTCGTACAAATGATAACTAGTTTAATTCCTAAATAATGACAATTTCTAATCTCCTCATATTAATTAGGCTCCTCTTGTTGTTACCAGGACTATTTTTCATGCAATAACCATCAAATCAACTTTTTTTCTCTCTTAATAACTATATTCATTTTCAAAAAAATGCACGTGGACCATCAATTACATGAATTCATTCAATTTCACAAACAATTCAGTCCTTGATTTTGAATTGCATTTCTTATTGATATTAATTGTTGAATTCAAAATTAAAGAGTTGCTCCCATCATTTTTGGTTAACAAGCCTCTTCTTTTGATTCCAAATACACTTTTTGATACATTGATCATGAAATATAACACATGTGGCTAAACAACCTAGTATATTAATTGATTCAAACAAGTATCAACACCAATAAAAATCCAAATCCATTTAAATTCGTCCGCCTAAGGTGCCATTCATCAGGGTTAGCATTTCGTACAAATGTTAACTAGTTTAATTCCTAAATAATGATAATTTCTAATCTGCTAATATTAATTAGGCTCCTCTTGTTGTTACCAGGACTATTTTTCATGCAATAACCATGAAATCAACTTTTTTTCTCTCTTAATAACTATATTCATTTTCAAAAAAATGCACGTGGACCATCAATTACATGAATTCATTCAATTTCACAAACAATTCAGTCCTTGATTTTGAATTGCATTTCTTATTGATATTAATTGTTGAATTCAAAATTAAACAGTTGCTCCCATCATTTTTGGTTAACAAGCCTCTTCTTTTGATTCCAAATACACTTTTTGATACATTGATCATGAAATATAACACATGTGGCTAAACAACCTAGTATATTAATTGATTCAAACAAGTATCAACACCAATAAAAATCCAAATCCATTTAAATTCGTCCGCCTAAGGTGCCATTCATCAGGGTTAGCATTTCGTACAAATGTTAACTAGTTTAATTCCTAAATAATGACAATTTCTAATCTCCTAATATTAATTAGGCTCCTCTTGTTGTTACCAAGACTATTTTTCATGCAATAACCATGAAATTAACATTTGTTTCTTTCTTAATAACTATATTCATTTTGAAAAAAATGCACGCGGAACATCAATTACATGAATTCATTCAATTTAACAAACAATTCAGTCCTTGATTTTGAATTGCATTTCTTATTGATATTAATTGTTGAATTCAAAATTAAATAGTTGCTCCCATCATTTTTGGTTAACAAGCCTCTTCTTTTGATTCCAAATACACTTTTTGATACATTGATCATGAAATATAACACATGTGGCTAAACAACCTAGTATATTAACTGATTCAAACAAGTATAAACACCAATAAAAATCCAAATCCATTTACATCCATCGGCTAAAGGTGCCATTATTCTAGGTTTGCATTTCGTACAAATGTTAACTGGTTTAATTCCTAAATAATGAGAATTTCTATTCACTTCATGTTAATTAGGCTCCTCTTGTTGTTAGCAGGACTATTTTTCACGCAATAACCTTAAAATTAAATTTTGTTTCTCTCTTAATAACTATATTCATTTTGAAAAAATGCCCGTGGACCATCAATTACATGAATCCATTCAATTTAACATTAAATTCAGTCCTTGATATTGAATTGCATTTCTTCTTGATATTATTTGTTGAATTCATAATTAAAGAGTTGCTCCCATCATTTTTGGTTAACAAGGCTCTTCTTTTGATTCCAAACACACTTTTTGATACATTGATCATGAAATATAACACATGTAGCTAAACAACCTAGTATATTAATTGATTCAAACAAATATAAACACCAATAAAAATCCAAATCTATTTAAATCCATCGGCCAAAGGTTCCATTATTCTAGGTTTACATTTCGTACAAATGTTAACTGGTTTAATTCCTAAATAATGAGAATTTCTAATCACCTCATGTTAATTAGGCTCCTCTTGTTGTCACGAGGACTATTTTTCATGCAATAACGTTGAAATTAACTTTTTTTTCTCTCTTAATAACTATATTCATTTTGAAAAAAATGCACATGGACCATCAACTACATCAATTCATTCAATTTCGCAAACAATTCAGTCCTCGATTTTGAATTGCATTTCTTATTGATATTAATTGTTGAATTCAAAATTAAAGAGTTGCTCCGATTATTTTTGGTTAACAAGCCTCTTCTTTTGATTCCAAACACACTTTTTGATCAATTGATCATGAAATATACACATGTGGATAAACAACCTAGTATATTAATTGATTCAAACAAGTATAAACACTAATAAAAATCCAAATCCATTTAAATCCATTGGCAAAAGGTGCCATTCAACAGGGTTTGCATTTCATACAAATGTTAATTGGTTTAATTCCTAAATAATGAGAATTTCTAATCACCTCATGTTAATTAGGCTCCCCTTATTGTTACCAGGAGTATTTTTCATGCAATAACCTTGAAATTAACATCTGTTTCTTTCTTAATAACTATATTCATTTTGAAAAAAATGCCCCTGGACCATCAATTACATGAATTCATTCAATTTAACAAACAATTCAGTCCTTGATTTTGAACTGCATTTGTTATTGATATTATTTGTTGAATTCAAAATTAGAGAGTTGCTCCTATCATTTTTGGCTAACAAGCCTCTTCTTTTGATTCCAAACACACTTTTTGATCAATTGATCATGAAATATAACACATGTGGCTAAACAACCTAGCATATTAATTGATTCAAACAAGTATAAACACCAATAAAAATCCAAATCTATTTAAATCCACAGGCAAAAGGTGCCATTCATCAGGGTTAGCATTTCGTACAAATGTTAAATGGTTTAATTCCAAAATAATGACAATTTCTAATCTCCTAATATTAATTAGGCTCCTCTTGTTGTTACCAAGACTATTTTTCATGCAATAACCATGAAATTAACATTCGTTTCTTTCTTAATAACTATATTCATTTTGAAAAAAATGCCCGTGGACCATCAATTACATGAATTCATTCAATTTAACAAACAATTCAGTCCTTGATTTTGAATTGCATTTCTTATTGATATTATTTGTTGAATTAAAAATTAGAGAGTAGATCCCATCATTTTTCGTTAACAAGCCTCTTCTTTTGATTCCAAACACACTTTTTGATCCATTGATCATGAAATATAACACATGTGGTTAAATAACCTAGTATATTAATTGATTCAAACAAGTATAAACACCAAAACAAATCCAAATCTATTTAAATTCATCGGCCAAGGGTGCCATTGATCATGGTTAGCATTTCGTACAAATGTTAGCTGGTTTAATTCCTAAATAATGAGAATTTCTAATCACCTCATGTTAATTAGGCTCGTCTTGTTGTTACCAGGACTATTTTTCACGCAATAACCTTGAAATCAACTTTTTTTCTCTCTTAATAACTATATTCATTTTGAAAAAAATGCACGTGGACCATCAATTACATGAATTCATTCAATTTAATAAACAATTCAGTCC
>JBAPLH010000884.1:0-19265 GCA_037897445.1 Ceriops zippeliana | reverse complement strand
TTGTTACAAAGCACTATTTTGTTTGCAATAACCAAGAAATTATCTTTTGGTCTTCTTAATTAACAACTATAATCATCACGAAGAAAATTTCCATATCTGATACAAAGATTCAGTCAATACAAAACAAGGTAACGAATGTTGTTTCACGATTTTCATTAGGTTTTCTTATTGATGTTAATATTGATTGAAGTTCCAAAATAAACAATCCCATCAGAACATTTCTGGTTTGCAACCCTTGTCTTTTGGGACCCAAAACACACTTTTTTGACATCAATGATCATTGAGATTAGCATTTATAACTAAATTACAAAGTATATTAATTAAAACAAACATGTATCGAATGCACTATTGAAAATTCAAATGTGTTTAGTTTCATCACACCAAAGGACTCATTCATCTAGTTTTGCTTTTTTGTACAAATGTGAAATGTTTTTTTATTTCCTAAATAATGAGGTCCTTCTATTCACTTTATTTAAACAAGCTCCCTTTAGTTGTTACAAAGAAGCACTATTTTTCCCCACCTCTCGCAATAAACCATGAAATTATCTTTGTCTCACTTATTAAACAACTTTATTCATCAAGAAGAAAATGTCCATATCTATACAATTCATTCAATACAATCAAACAATGGGTTCATGATCTTCATTAGGTTTTCTTATTGATGTTAATTGGTTGAATTCCAAAATAAACAATCCCTCAGAACATTTCTGGTTTGGAAACAGTTGTCTTTTGGACCCAAACACACTTTTTTTGACACAATGATCATGAGATTAAAACATTTATAACTAAAAATTACATAGTCTAAATTAATTAAAACAAACATGTCGATGCACTATTGAAAATTTAAATGTGTTTAGTTTCATCACCCAAAGGACTCATTCATCTTAGTTTGCTATTCGTACTAAAGTGATTCGGTTATATTTCCTAAATAATGAGTCCTTCTGTTCACTTTATGCTAAACACACGCTCCTTTTTGTTGTTACAAGCACTATTTTTTTCATGCAATAACCAT
Organism: Ceriops zippeliana; assembly: GCA_037897445.1. Classification (NCBI taxonomy): domain Eukaryota; kingdom Viridiplantae; phylum Streptophyta; class Magnoliopsida; order Malpighiales; family Rhizophoraceae; genus Ceriops; species Ceriops zippeliana. The sequence continues at coordinate 18,253 of JBAPLH010000884.1, read as the reverse complement.
GAAATTATCTTTTGTCTCCTTTATTAACAACTCTATTCATCAAGAAGAAAATGTCCATATCTATACAATTCATTCAATACAATCAAACAATGGGGTTCATGATGTCCATTAGGTTTTCTCATTGATGTTAATTGGTTGAATTCCAAAATAAACAATCCCTCAGAACATTTATCTTTTGGAACAGTTGTCTTTTGGACCCAAACACACTGTTTTGACACAATGATCATGAGATTAGCATTTATAACTAAATTACATAGTATATATTAATTAAAACAAACATGTCGATGCACTATTGAAAATTTAAATGTGTTTAGTTTTCATCACCCAAAAGGACTTCATTCATTTTCATCTTAGTTTGCTTTTCGTACTAATGTGAATTGGTTTATTTCCTAAATAATGAGTCCTTCTTTTCACTTTATGCTAAAACAAGATCCTTTTTGTTGTTACAAGCACTATTTTTCATGCAATAACCATGAAATTATCTTTTGTCTCCTTGTTAACAACTTTATTCATCAAGAAGAAAATGTCCATATCTGTACAATTCATTCAATACAATCAAACAATGGGGTTCATGATCTTCATTAGGTTTTCTTATTGATGTTAATTGGTTGAATTCCAAAATAAACAATCCATCAGAACATTTCTGGTTTGGAACAGTTGTCTTTTGGACCCAAACACACTTTTTGACACAATGATCATGAGATTAACATTTATAACTAAATTACATAGTATATTAATTAAAACAAACATGTCGATGCACTATTGAAAATTTAAATGTGTTTAGTTTCATCACCCAAAGGACTCATTCATCTTAGTTTTCTTTTCGTACTAATATGAATTTGGTTTATTTCCTAAATAATGAGTCCTTCTTTTTCACTTTATGCTAAACAAGATCCTTTTGTTGTTACAAGCACTATTTTTCATGCAATAACCATGAAAATATCTTTTGTCTCCTTATTAACAACTTTATTCATCAAGAAGAAAATGTTCATATCTGTACAATTCATTCAATACAATCAAACAATAGGGTTCATGATGTTCATTAGGTTTTCTTATTGATGTTAATTGGTTGAATTCCAAAAAAAACAATCCCTCAGAACATTTCTAGTTTGGAACAGTTGTCTTTTGGACCCAAACACACTTTTCGACACAATGATCATGAGATTAACATTTATAACTAAATTACACCATATATTAATTACAACAAACATATAGATGCACTATTGAAAATTTAAATGTGTTTAGTTTCATCACCCAAAGGACTCATTCATCTTAGTTTGCTTTTCGTACTAAAGTGAATTGGTTTATTTCCTACGTAATGAGTCCTTCTATTCACTTTATGCTAAACAAGCTCCTTTTGTTGTTATAAGCACTATTTTTCTCGCAATAACCATGAAATTATCATTTGTCGCCTTATTAACAACTCTATTCATCAAGAAGAAAATGTCCATATCTAAACAATTCATTCAATACAATCAAACAATGGGGTTCATGATCTTCATTAGGTTTTCTTATTGATGTTAATTGGTTGAATTCCAAAATAAACAATCCATCAGAACATTCTGGTTTGGAACAGTTGTCTTTTGGACCCAAACACCCTTTTTGACACAATGATCATGAGATTAACATTTATAACTAAAATTACACCATATATTAATTACAACAAACATGTAGATGCACTATTGAAAATTTAAACGTGTTTAGTTTCATCACCCAAAGGACTCATTCATCTTAGTTTGCTTTTCGTACTAATATGAAGTCGTTTATTTCCGTAATAATGAGTCCTTCTATTCACTTTCTGCTAAACACGCTCCTTTTGTTGTTACAAGCACTATTTTTGTGTTGCAATAACCATGAAATTATCTTTTGTCTCCTTATTAACAACTCTATTCATCAAGAAGAAAATGTCCATATCTATACAATTCATTCAACAAAATCAAACAATGGGGTTTCATGATGTTCATTAGGTTTTCTTATTGATGTTAAATTGGGTTGAATTCAAAAATAAACAATCCCTCGGAACATTCTGGTTTGGAACACCTGTCTTTTGTACCCAAAAACACTTTTTGACACAATGATCATTAGATTAACATTTATAACTAAATTACATAGTATATTAATTAAAACAAACATGTCGATGCACTATTGAAAATTTAAATGTGTTTAGTTTCATCAACCAAAGGACTCATTCATCTTAGTTTGCTTTTCGTACTAATGTGAATTGGTTTATTTCCTAAATAATGAGTCCTTATATTCACTTTATGCTAAACAAGCTCCTTTTGTTGTTACATGCACTATTTTTGTTGCAATAACCATGAAATTATCTTTTGTCTCCTTATTAACAACTCTATTCATCAAGAAGAAAAAGTCCACATCTATACAATTCATTCAAAACAATCAAACAATGGGGTTCATGATCTTCATTAGGTTTTCTTTTTGATGTTAATTGGTTGAATTCCGAAATAAACAATCCCTCAGAACATTTTCTGGTTTGCAACAGTTGTCTTTTGGACCCAAACACACTTTTTGACACACAATGATGATTTAGATTAACATTTATACCTAAATTACATAGTATATTAATTAAAACAAACATGTAGATGCACTATTGAAAATTTAAATGTGTTTAGTTTCATCACCCAAAGGACTCATTCATCTTAGTTTGCTTTTCGTACTAATGTGAATTGATTTATTTCCTAAATAATGAGTCCTTCTATTCACTTTATGCTCAACAAGCTCCTTTTGTTGTTACAAGCACTATTTTTCTTGCAATAACCATGAAATTATCATTTGTCTCCTTATTAACAACTCTATTCATCAAGAAGAAAATGTCCATATCTATACAATTCGTTCAATACAATCAAACAATGGGGTTCATGATCTTCATTAGGTTTTCTTATTGATGTTAATTGGTTGAATTCCAAAATAAACAATTCATCATAACATTTCAGGTTTGGAACACTTGTCTTTTGTACCCAAACACACTTTTTGACACAATGATCATTAGATTAACATTTATAAGTAAATTACATAGTATATTAATTAAAACAAACATGTCGATGCACTATTGAAAATTTAAATGTGTTTAGTTTCATTACCCAAAGGACTCATTCATCTTAGTTTGCTTTTAGTACTAATGTGAATTGGTTTATTTCCTAAATAATGAGTCCTTCTTTTCACTTTATGCTAAACAAGATCCTTTTGTTGTTACAAGCACTATTTTTCATGCAATAACCATGAAATTATCTTTTGTCTCCTTATTAACAACTCTATTCATCAAGAAGAAAATGTCCATATCTGTACAATTCATTCAATACAATCAAACAATGGGGTTCATGATGTTCATTAGGGTTTCTTATTGATGTTAATTGGTTGAATTCCAAAATAAACAATCCATCATAAGATTTCTGGTTTGGAACACTTGTCTTTTGTACCCAAACACACTTTTTGACACAATGATCATTAGATTAACATTTATAAGTAAATTTCATAGTATATTAATTAAAACAAACATGTCGATGGACTGTCGAAAATTTAAATGTGTTTAGTTTCATCACCCAAAGGACTCAATCATCCTAGTTTGCTTTTCATACTAATATGATGTCGTTTATTTTCGAAATAATGAGTCCTTCTATTCACTTTATGCTAAACATGCTCCTTTTGTTGTTACAAACACTATTTTTGTTGCAATAACCATGAAATTATCTTCTGTCTCCTTATTAACAACTCTATTCATCAAGAAGAAAAAGTCCAGATCTGCACAATTCATTCAATACAATCAAACAATGGGGTTCATGATGTTCATTAGGTTTTCTTATTGATGTTAATTGGTTGAATTCCAAAAAAAACAATCCCTCAGAACATTTCTGGTTTGGAACAGTTGTCTTTTGGGACCCAAACACACTTTTTTCGACACAATGATCATGAGATTAACATTTATAACTAAATTTACACCATATATTAATTACAACAAACATATAGATGCACTATTGAAAATTTAAATGTGTTTTAGTTTCATCACCCAAAGGACTCATTCATCTTAGTTTGCTTTTCGTACTAAAGTGAATTGGTTTATTTCCTACGTAATGAGTCCCTTCTATTCACTTTATGCTAAACAAGCTCCTTTTGTTGTTATAAGCACTATTTTTCTCGCAATAACCATGAAATTATCATTTGTCGCCTTATTAACAACTCTATTCATCAAGAAGAAAATGTCCATATCTAAACAATTCATTCAATACAATCAAACAATGGGGTTCATGATCTTCATTAGGTTTTCTTATTGATGTTTAATTGGTTGAATTCCAAAATAAACAATCCATCAGAACATTCTGGTTTGGAACAGTTGTCTTTTGGACCCAAACACCCTTTTTGACACAATGATCATGAGATTAACATTTATAACTAAATTACACCATATATTAATTACAACAAACATGTAGATGCACTATTGAAAATTTAAACGTGTTTAGTTTCATCACCCAAAGGACTCATTCATCTTAGTTTGCTTTTCGTACTAATATGAAGTCGTTTATTTCCGTAATAATGAGTCCTTCTATTCACTTTCTGCTAAACACGCTCCTTTTGTTGTTACAAGCACTATTTTTGTTGCAATAACCATGAAATTATCTTTTGTCTCCTTATTAACAACTCTATTCATCAAGAAGAAAATGTCCATATCTATACAATTCATTCAACAAAATCAAACAATGGGGTTCATGATGTTCATTAGGTTTTCTTATTGATGTTAATTGGTTGAATTCAAAAATAAACAATCCCTCGGAACATTCTGGTTTGGAACACCTGTCTTTTGTACCCAAAAACACTTTTTGACACAATGATCATTAGATTAACATTTATAACTAAATTACATAGTATATTAATTAAAACAAACATGTCGATGCACTATTGAAAATTTAAATGTGTTTAGTTTCATCAACCAAAGGACTCATTCATCTTAGTTTGCTTTTCGTACTAATGAAATTGGTTTATTTCCTAAATAATGAGTCCTTATATTCACTTTATGCTAAACAAGCTCCTTTTGTTGTTACATGCACTATTTTTGTTGCAATAACCATGAAATTATCTTTTGTCTCCTTATTAACAACTCTATTCATCAAGAAGAAAAAGTCCACATCTATACAATTCATTCAAAACAATCAAACAATGGGGTTCATGATCTTCATTAGGTTTTCTTTTTGATGTTAATTGGTTGAATTCCGAAATAAACAATCCCTCAGAACATTTCTGGTTTGCAACAGTTGTCTTTTGGACCCAAACACACTTTTTCACACAATGATAATTAGATTAACATTTATAACTAAATTACATAGTATATTAATTAAAACAAACATGTAGATGCACTATTGAAAATTTAAATGTGTTTAGTTTCATCACCCAAAGGACTCATTCATCTTAGTTTGCTTTTCGTACTAATGTGAATTGATTTATTTCCTAAATAATGAGTCCTTCTATTCACTTTATGCTCAACAAGCTCCTTTTGTTGTTACAAGCACTATTTTTCTTGCAATAACCATGAAATTATCATTTGTCTCCTTATTAACAACTCTATTCATCAAGAAGAAAATGTCCATATCTATACAATTCGTTCAATACAATCAAACAATGGGGTTCATGATCTTCATTAGGTTTTCTTATTGATGTTAATTGGTTGAATTCCAAAATAAACAATTCATCATAACATTTCAGGTTTGGAACACACTTGTCTTTTGTACCCAAACACACTTTTTGACACAATGATCATTAGATTAACATTTATAAGTAAATTACATAGTATATTAATTAAAACAAACATGTCGATGCACTATTGAAAATTTAAATGTGTTTAGTTTCATTACCCAAAGGACTCATTCATCTTAGTTTGCTTTTAGTACTAATGTGAATTGGTTTATTTCCTAAATAATGAGTCCTTCTTTTCACTTTATGCTAAACAAGATCCTTTTGTTGTTACAAGCACTATTTTTCATGCAATAACCATGAAATTATCTTTTGTCTCCTTATTAACAACTCTATTCATCAAGAAGAAAATGTCCATATCTGTACAATTCATTCAATACAATCAAACAATGGGGTTCATGATGTTCATTAGGGTTTTCTTATTGATGTTAATTGGTTGAATTCCAAAATAAACAATCCATCATAAGATTTCTGGTTTGGAACACTTGTCTTTTGTACCCAAACACACTTTTTGACACAATGATCATTAGATTAACATTTATAAGTAAATTTCATAGTATATTAATTAAAACAAACATGTCGATGGACTGTTGAAAATTTAAATGTGTTTAGTTTCATCACCCAAAGGACTCAATCATCCTAGTTTGCTTTTCTTACTAATATGATGTCGTTTATTTTCGAAATAATGAGTCCTTCTATTCACTTTATGCTAAACATGCTCCTTTTGTTGTTACAAACACTATTTTTGTTGCAATAACCATGAAATTATCTTCTGTCTCCTTATTAACAACTCTATTCATCAAGAAGAAAAAGTCCAGATCTGCACAATTCATTCAATACAATCAAACAATGGGGTTCATGATGTTCATTAGGTTTTCTTATTGATGTTAATTGGTTGAATTCCAAAATAAACAATCCCTCCGAACATTTCTGGTTTGGAACAGTTGTCTTTTGGACCCAAACACACTTTTTGACACAATGATCATGAGATTACCATTTATAACTAAATTACATAGTATATTAATTAAAACAAACATGTAGATGCACTATTGAAAATTTAAATGTGTTTAGTTTCATCACCCGAAGGACTCATTCATCTTAGTTTGCTTTTCGTACTAAAGTGATTCGGTTTATTTCCTAAATAATGAGTCCTTCTATTCACTTTATGCTAAACAAGCTCCTTTTGTTGTTACAAGCACTACTTTTCATGCAATAACCATGAAATTATCTTTTGTCTCCTTATTAACAACTCTATTCATCAAGAAGAAAATGTCCATATCTATACAATTCATTCAATACAATCAAACAATGGGGTTCATGATCTTCATTAGGTTTTCTTATTGATGTTAATTGGTTGAATTCCAAAATAAACAATCCCTCAGAACATTTCTGGTTTGGAACAGTTGTCTTTTGGACCCAAACACACTTTTTGACACAATGATCATGAGATTAACATTTATAACTAAATTACATAGTATATTAATTAAAACAAACATGTCGATACACTATTGAAAATTTAAATGGGTTTAGTTTCATCACCCAAAGGACTCATTCATCATAGTTTTCTTTTCGTACTAATGTGAATTGGTTTATTTCCTTAAATAATGAGTCCTTTTCACTTTATGCTAAACAAGATCTTTTTGTTGTTACAATGACTAGTTTTCACGCAATAATGATGAAATTATCTTTTGTCTGCTTATTAACAACTCTATTCATCAAGAAGAAAATGTCCATATCTAAACAATTCATTCAATACAATCAAACAATGGGGTTCATGATCTTCATTAGGTTTACTTATTGATGTTAATTGGTTGAATTCCAAAATAAACAATCCATCATAACATTTCTGGTTTGGAACACTTGTCTTTTGTACCCAAACAAACTTTTTGACACAATGATCATTAGATTAACATTTATAAGTAAATTACATAGTATATTAATTAAAACAAACATGTCGATGCACTATTGAAAATTTAAATGTGTTTAGTTTCATCACCCAAAGGACTCAATCATCTTAGTTTGCTTTTCGTACTAATATGATGTCGTTTATTTTCGAAATAATGAGTCCTTCTATTCACTTTATGCTAAACATGCTCCTTTTGTTGTTACAAACACTATTTTTGTTGCAATAACCATGAAATTATCTTCTGTCTCCTTATTAACAACTCTATTCATCAAGAAGAAAAAGTCCATATCTGTACAATTCATTCAATACAATCAAACAATGGGGTTCATGATCTTCATTAGGTTTTCTTATTGATGTTAATTGGTTGAATTCCAAAATAAACAATCCCTCAGAACATTTCTGGTTTGGAACAGTTGTCTTTTGGACCCAAACACACTTTTTGACACAATGATCATGAGATTACCATTTATAACTAAATTACATAGTATATTAATTAAAACAAACATGTAGATGCACTATTGAAAATTTAAATGTGTTTAGTTTCATCACCCGAAGGACTCATTCATCTTAGTTTGCTTTTCGTACTAATGTGAATTGGTTTATTTCCTAAATAATGAGTCCTTTTCACTTTATGCTAAACAAGATCTTTTTGTTGTTACAATGACTAGTTTTCACGCAATAATGATGAAATTATCTTTTGTCTGCTTATTAACAACTCTATTCATCAAGAAGAAAATGTCCATATCTAAACAATTCATTCAATACAATCAAACAATGGGTTTCATGATCTTCATTAGGTTTACTTATTGATGTTAATTGGTTGAATTCCAAAATAAACAATCCATCATAACATTTCTGGTTTGGAACACTTGTCTTTTGTACCCAAACAAACTTTTTGACACAATGATCATTAGATTAACATTTATAAGTAAATTACATAGTATATTAATTAAAACAAACATGTCGATGCACTGTTGAAAATTTAAATGTGTTTAGTTTCATCACCCAAAGGACTCAATCATCTTAGTTTGCTTTTCGTACTAATATGATGTCGTTTATTTTCGAAATAATGAGTCCTTCTATTCACTTTATGCTAAACATGCTCCTTTTGTTGTTACAAACACTATTTTTGTTGCAATAACCATGAAACTATCTTCTGTCTCCTTATTAACAACTCTATTCATCAAGAAGAAAAAGTCCATATCTGTACAATTCATTCAATACAATCAAACAATGGGGTTCATGATGTTCATTAGGGTTTCTTATTGATGTTAATTGGTTGAATTCCAAAATAAACAATCCATCAGAAGATTTCTGGTTTGGAACACTTGTCTTTTTGTACCCAAACACACTTTTTGACACAATGATCATTAGATTAACATTTATAAGTAAATTTCATAGTATATTAATTAAAACAAACATGTCGATGCACTATTGAAAATTTAAATGTGTTTAGTTTCATCACCCAAAGGACTCATTCATCTTAGTTTGCTTTTCGTACTAATATGATGTCGTTTATTTTCGAAATAATGAGTCCTTCTATTCACTTTATGCTAAACATGCTCCTTTTGTTGTTACAAACACTATTTTTTGTTGCAATAACCATGAAATTATCTTTTGTCTCCTTATTAACAACTCTATTCATCAAGAAGAAAAATGTCCATATCTGTACAATTCATTCAATACAATCAAACAATGGGGTTCATGATGTTCATTAGGTTTTCTTATTGATGTTAATTGGTTTGAATTCCAAAATAAACAATCCATCAGAACATTTCTGGTTTGGAACAGTTGTCTTTTGGACCCAAACACACTTTTTGACACAATGATCATTAGATTAACATTTATAACTAAATTACATAGTATATTAATTAAAAACAAACATGTAGATGCACTATTGAAAATTTAAAATGTGTTTAGTTTCATCACCCAAAGGACTCATTCATCTTAGTTTGCTTTTCGTACTAAAGTGATTCGGTTTATTTCCTAAATAATGAGTCCTTCTATTCACTTTATGCTAAACAAGCTCCTTTTGTTGTTACAAGCACTATTTTTCATGCAATAACCATGAAATTATCTTTTGTCTCCTTATTAACAACTCTATTCATCAAGAAGAAAATGTCCATATCTATACAATTCATTCAATACAATCAAACAATGGGGTTCATGATCTTCATTAGGTTTTCTTATTGATGTTAATTGGTTGAATTCCAAAATAAACAATCCCTCAGAACATTTCTGGTTTGGAACAGTTGTCTTTTGTACCCAAACACACTTTTTGACACAATGATCATTAGATTAACATTTATAACTAAATTACATAGTATATTAATTAAAACAAACATGTCGATGCACTATTGAAAATTTAAATGTGTTTAGTTTCATCACCCAAAGGACTCATTCATCTTAGTTTGCTTTTCGTACTAATATGAAGTCGTTTATTTCCGAAATAATGAGTCCTTCTATTCACTTTTATGCTAAACACGCTCCTTTTGTTGTTACAAGCACTATTTTTCATGCAATAACCATGAAATTATCTTTTGTCTCCTTATTAACAACTCTATTCATCAAGAAAGAAAATGTCCATATCTGTACAATTCATTCAATACAATCAAACAATGGGGTTCATGATGTTCATTAGGGTTTCTTATTGATGTTAATTGGTTGAATTCCAAAATAAACAATCCATCAGAACATTTCTGGTTTGGAACACTTTGTCTTTTGTACCCAAACACACTTTTTGACACAATGATCATTAGATTAACATTTTATAACTAAATTACATAGTATATTAATTAAAACAAACATGTCGATGCACTATTGAAAATTTAAATGTGTTTAGTTTCATCACCCAAAGGACTCATTCATCTTAGTTTGCTTTTCGTACTAAAGTGATTCGGTTTATTTCCTAAATAATGAGTCCTTCTATTCACTTTATGCTAAACAAGCTCCTTTTGTTGTTACAAGCACTATTTTTCATGCAATAACCATGAAATTATCTTTTGTCTCCTTATTAACAACTCTATTCATCAAGAAGAAAATGTCCATATCTATACAATTCATTCAATACAATCAAACAATGGGGTTCATGATCTTCATTAGGTTTTCTTATTGATGTTAATTGGTTGAATTCCAAAATAAACAATCCATCAGAACATTTCTGGTTTGGAACACTTGTCTTTTGTACCCAAACACACTCTTTGACACAATGATCATTAGATTAACATTTATAACTAAATTACATAGTATATTAATTAAAACAAACATGTCGATGCACTATTGAAAATTTAAATGTGTTTAGTTTCATCACCCAAAGGACTCATTCATCTTAGTTTGCCTTTCGTACTAATATGAAGTCGTTTATTTCCGAAATAATGAGTCCTTCTATTCACTTTATGCTAAACACGCTCCTTTTGTTGTTACAAGCACTATTTTTCATGCAATAACCATGAAATTATCTTTTGTCTCCTTATTAACAACTCTATTCATCAAGAAGAAAATGTCCATATCTGTACAATTCATTCAATACAATCAAACAATGGGGTTCATGATCTTCATTAGGTTTTCTTATTGATGTTAATTGGTTGAATTCCAAAATAAACAATCCATCAGAACATTTCTGGTTTGGAACACTTGTCTTTTGTACCCAAACACACTTTTTGACACAATGATCATTAGATTAACATTTATAACTAAATTACATAGTATATTAATTAAAACAAACATGTCGATGCACTATTGAAAATTTAAATGTGTTTAGTTTCATCACCCAAAGGACTCATTCATCTTAGTTTGCTTTTCGTACTAATGTGATTCGGTTTATTTCCTAAATAATGAGTCCTTCTTTTCACTTTATGCTAAACAAGCTCCTTTTGTTGTTACAAGCACTATTTTTCATGCAATAACGATGAAATTATCTTTTGTCTCCTTATTAACAACTCTATTCATCAAGAAGAAAATGTCCATATCAAACCAATTCATTCAATACAATCAAACAATGGGGTTCATGATCTTCATTAGGTTTTCTTATTGATGTTAATTGGTTGAATTCCAAAATAAACAATTCATCATAACATTTCAGGTTTGGAACACTTGTCTTTTGTACCCAAACACACTTTTTGACACAATGATCATTAGATTAACATTTATAAGTAAATTACATAGTATATTAATTAAAACAAACATGTCGATGCACTATTGAAAATTTAAATGTGTTTAGTTTCATCACCCAAAGGACTCATTCATACTAAACAAGCTCCTATTCACTTTATGCTAAACAAGCTCCTTTTGTTGTTACAAACACTATTTTTGTTGCAATAACCATGAAATTATCTTCTGTCTCTTTATTAACAACTCTATTCATCAAGAAGAAAAAGTCCATATCTGTACAATTCATTCAATACAATCAAACAATGGGGTTCATGATGTTCATTAGGTTTTCTTATTGATGTTAATTGGTTGAATTCCAAAATAAACATTCCCTCCGAACATTTCTGGTTTGGAACAGTTGTCTTTTGGACCCAAACACACTTTTTGACACAATGATCATGAGATTAACATTTATAACTAAATTATATAGTATATTAATTAAAACAAACATGTAGATGCACTATTGAAAATTTAAATGTGTTTAGTTTCAGCACCCAAAGGACTCATTCATCTTAGTTTGCTTTTCGTACTAATGTGAATTGGTTTATTTCCTAAATAATGAGTCCTTCTATTCAGTTTATGCTAAACAAGCTCCTTTTGTTGTGAGAAGCACTATTTTTCATGCAATAACCATGAAATTATCTTTTGTCTCCTTATTAACAACTCTATTCATCAAGAAGAAAATGTCCATATCTGTACAATTCATTCAATACAATCAAACAATGGGGTTCATGATCTTCATTAGGTTTTCTTATTGATGTTAATTGGTTGAATTCCAAAATAAACAATCCCTCAAAACATTTCTGGTTTGGAACAGTTGTCTTTTGGACCCAAACACACTTTTTGACACAATGATCATGAGATTAACATTTATAACTAAATTACATAGTATATTAATTAAAACAAACATGTCGATGCACTATTGAAAATTTAAATGTGTTTAGTTTCATCACCCAAAGGACTCATTCATCTTAATTTGCTTTTCGTACTAATGTGAAGTAGTATATTTCCGAAATAATGAGTCCTTCTATTCACTTTATGCTAAACAAGCTCTTTTTGTTGTTACAAGCACTATTTTTCATGCAATAACCATGAAATTATCTTTTGTCTCCTTAGTAACAACTCTATTCATCAAGAAGAAAATGTCCATATCTGTACAATTCATTCAATACAATCAAACAATGAGGTTCATGATCTTCATTAGGTTTTCTTATTGATGGTAATTGGTTGAATTCCAAAATAAACAATCTCCTAGAACATTTCTGGTTTGGAACAGTTTTCTTTTGGACCCAAACACACTTTTTGACACAATGATCATGAGATTAACATTTATAACTAAATTACATAGTATATTAATTAAAACAAACATGTCGATGCACTATTGAAAATTTAAATGTGTTTAGTTTCATCACCCAAAGGACTCATTCAGCTCAGTTTGCTTTTCGTACTAATGTGAAGTAGTATATTTTCGAAATAATGAGTCCTTCTATTCACTTTATGCTAAACACGCTCCTTTTGTTGTTACAAGCAATATTCTTGATTGCAATAACCATGAAATTATCTTTTGTCTCCTTACTAACAACTCTATTCATCAAGAAGAAAATGTCCATATCTGTACAATTCATTCAATACAATCAAACAATGGGGTTCATGATGTTCATTAGGGTTTCTTATTGATGCTAAATGGTTGAATTCCAAAATAAACAATCCATCAGAACATTTCTGGTTTGGAAAACTTGTCTTTTGTACCCAAACACACTTTTTGACACAATGATCATTAGATTAACATTTATAACTAAATTACATAGTATATTAATTAAAAAAAAAACATGTCGATGCACTATTGAAAATTTAAATGTGTTTAGTTTCATCACCCAAAGGACTCATTCATCTTAGTTTGCCTTTCGTACTAATATGAAGTCGTTTATTTCCGAAATAATGAGTCCTTCTATTCACTTTATGCTAAACAAGCTCCTCCTTTTGTTGTTACAAGCACTATTTTTCATGCAATAACCATGAAATTATCTTTTGTCTCCTTTATTAACAACTCTATTCATCAAGAAGAAAATGTCCATATCTGTACAATTCATTCAATACAATCAAACAATGGGGTTCATGATGTTCATTAGGGTTTCTCATTGATGTTAATTGGTTGAATTCCAAAATAAACAATCCATCAGAACATTTCTGGTTTGGAACATTTTGTCTTTTGTACCCAAACACACTTTTTGACACAATGATCATTAGATTAACATTTATAACTAAATTACATAGTATATTAATTAAAACAAACATGTCGATGCACTATTGAAAATTTAAATGTGTTTAGTTTCATCACCCAAAGGACTCATTCATCTTAGTTTGCTTTTCGTACTAATATGAATTGGTTTTATTTCCTAAATAATGAGTCCTTCTATTCACTTTATGCTAAACAAGCTCCTTTTGTTGTTACAAGCACTATTTTTCTTGCAATAACCATGAAATTATCTTTTGTCTCCTTATTAACAACTCTATTCATCAAGAAGAAAATGTCCATATCTGTACAATTCATTCAATACAATCAAACAATGGGGTTCATGATGTTCATTAGGGTTTCTCATTGATGTTAATTGGTTGAATTCCAAAATAAACAATCCATCAGAACATTTCTGGTTTGGAACATTTTGTCTTTTGTACCCAAACACACTTTTTGACACAATGATCATTAGATTAACTTTTATAACTAAATTACATAGTATATTAATTAAAACAAACATGTCGATGCACTATTGAAAATTTAAATGTGTTTAGTTTCATCACCCAAAGGACTCATTCATCTTAGTTTGCTTTTCGTACTAATGTGAATTGGTTTATTTCCTAAATAATGAGTCCTTCTATTCACTTTATGCTAAACAAGCTCCTTTTGTTGTTACAAGCACTATTTTTCATGCAATAACCATGAAATTATCTTTTGTCTCCTTATTAACAACTCTATTCATCAAGAAGAAAATGTCCATATCTGTACAATTCATTCAATACAATCAAACAATGGGGTTCATGATGTTCATTAGGGTTTCTTATTGATGTTAATTGGTTGAATTCCAAAATAAACAATCCATCAGAACATTTCTGGTTTGGAACACTTGTCTTTTGTACCCAAACACACTTTTTGACACAATGATCATTAGATTAACATTTATAACTAAATTACATAGTATATTAATTAAAACAAACATGTCGATGCACTATTGAAAATTTAAATGTGTTTAGTTTCATCACCCAAAGAATTCATTCATCTTAGTTTGCTTTTCGTACTAAAGTGATTCGGTTTATTTCGTAAATAATGAGTCCTATTCAGTTTATGATAAACAAGCTCCTTTTGTTGTTACAAGCACTATTTTTCATGCAATAACCATGAAATTATCTTTTGTCTCCTTATTAACAACTCTATTCATCAAGAAGAAAATGTCCATATCTATACAATTCATTCAATACAATCAAACAATGGGGTTCATGATCTTCATTAGGTTTTCTTATTGATGTTAATTGGTTGAATTCCAAAATAAACAATCCATCAGAACATTTCTGGTTTGGAACACTTGTCTTTTGTACCCAAACACACTCTTTGACACAATGATCATTAGATTAACATTTATAACTAAATTACATAGTATATTAATTAAAACAAACATGTCGATGCACTATTGAAAATTTAAATGTGTTTAGTTTCATCACCCAAAAGACTCATTTATCTTAGTTTGCCTTTCGTACTAATATGAAGTCGTTTATTTCCGAAATAATGAGTCCTTCTATTCACTTTATGCTAAACATGGTCCTTTTGTTGTTACACGCACTATTTTTCATGCAATAACCATGAAATTATCTTTTGTCTCCTTATTAACAACTCTATTCATCAAGAAGAAAATGTCCATATCTGTACAATTCATTCAATACAATCAAACAATGGGGTTCATGATGTTCATTAGGGTTTCTCATTGATGTTAATTGGTTGAATTCCAAAATAAACAATCCATCAGAACATTTCTGGTTTGGAACATTTTGTCTTTTGTACCCAAACACACTTTTTGACACAATGATCATTAGATTAACTTTTATAACTAAATTACATAGTATATTAATTAAAACAAACATGTCGATGCACTATTGAAAATTTAAATGTGTTTAGTTTCATCACCCAAAGGACTCATTCATCTTAGTTTGCTTTTCGTACTAAAGTGATTCGGTTTATTTCCTAAATAATGAGTCCTTCTATTCACTTTATGCTAAACAAGCTCCTTTTGTTGTTACAAGCACTATTTTTCATGCAATAACCATGAAATTATCTTTTGTCTCCTTATTAACAACTCTATTCATCAAGAAGAAAATGTCCATATCTAAACAATTCATTCAATACAATCAAACAATGGGGTTCATGATGTTCATTAGGGTTTCTCATTGATGTTAATTGGTTGAATTCCAAAATAAACAATCCATCAGAACATTTCTGGTTTGGAACATTTTGTCTTTTGTACCCAAACACACTTTTTGACACAATGATCATTAGATTAACTTTTATAACTAAATTACATAGTATATTAATTAAAACAAACATGTCGATGCACTATTGAAAATTTAAATGTGTTTAGTTTCATCACCCAAAGGACTCATTCATCTTAGTTTGCCTTTCGTACTAATATGAAGTCGTTTATTTCCGAAATAATGAGTCCTTCTATTCACTTTATGCTAAACACGCACCTTTTGTTGTTACAAGCAATATTTTTGTTGCAATAACCATGAAATTATCTTTTGTCTCCTTACTAACAATTCTATTCATCAAGAAGAAAATGTCCATATCTGTACAATTCATTCAATACAATCAAACAATGGGGTTCATGATGTTCATTAGGGTTTCTTATTGATGCTAAATGGTTGAATTCCAAAATAAACAATCCATCAGAACATTTCTGGTTTGGAAAACTTGTCTTTTGTACCCAAACACACTTTTTGACACAATGATCATTAGATTAACATTTATAACTAAATTACATAGTATATTAATTAAAACAATCATGTCGATGCACTATTGAAAATTTAAATGTGTTTAGTTTCATCACCCAAAGGACTCATTCATCTTAGTTTGCTTTTCGTACTAAAGTGATTCGGTTTATTTCCTAAATAATGAGTCCTTCTATTCAGTTTATGCTAAACAAGCTCCTTTTGTTGTTACAAGCACTATTTTTCATGGAATAACCATGAAATTATCTTTTGTCTCCTTATTAACAACTCTATTCATCAAGAAGAAAATGTCCATATCTATACAATTCATTCAATACAATCAAACAATGGGGTTCATGATCTTCATTAGGTTTTCTTATTGATGTTAATTGGTTGAATTCCAAAATAAACAATCCATCAGAACATTTCTGGTTTGGAACAGTTGTCTTTTGTACCCAAACACACTTTTTGACACAATGATCATTAGATTAACATTTATAACTAAATTACATAGTATATTAATTAAAACAAACATGTAGATGCACTATTGAAAATTTAAATGTGTTTAGTTTCATCACCCAAAGGACTCATTCATCTTATTTTGCTTTTCGTACTAATGTGAATTGGTTTATTTCCTAAATAATGAGTCCTTCTATTCACTTTATGCTAAACAAGCTCCTTTTGTTGTTACAAGCACTATTTTTCTTGCAATAACCATGAAATTATCTTTTGTCTCCTTATTAACAACTCTATTCATCAAGAATAAAATGTCCATATCTGTACAATTCATTCAATACAATCGAACAATGGTGTTCATGATGTTCATTAGGGTTTCTCATTGATGTTAATTGGTTGAATTCCAAAATAAACAATCCATCAGAACATTTCTGGTTTGGAACATTTTGTCTTTTGTACCCAAACACACTTTTTGACACAATGATCATTAGATTAACTTTTATAACTAAATTACATAGTATATTAATTAAAACAAACATGTCGATGCACTATTGAAAATTTAAATGTGTTTAGTTTCATCACCCAAAGGACTCATTCATCTTAGTTTGCTTTTCGTACTAAAGTGATTCGGTTTATTTCCTAAATAATGAGTCCTTCTATTCACTTTATGCTAAACAAGCTCCTTTTGTTGTTACAAGCACTATTTTTCATGCAATAACCATGAAATTATCTTTTGTCTCCTTATTAACAACTCTATTCATCAAGAAGAAAATGTCCATATCTAAACAATTCATTCAATACAATCAAACAATGGGGTTCAAGATCTTCATTAGGTTTTCTTGTTGATGTTAATTGGTTGAATTCCAAAATAAACAATCCATCAGAACATTTCTGGTTTGGAACAGTTGTCTTTTGGACCCAAACACACTTTTTGACAAAATGATCATTAGATTAACATTTATAACTAAATTACATAGTATATTAATTAAAACAAACATGTTGATGCACTATTGAAAATTTAAATGTGTTTAGTTTCATCACCCAAAGGACTCATTCATCTTAGTTTGCCTT